>VXBZ01007442.1:98481-141744 GCA_013399135.1 Heliornis fulica | reverse complement strand
CGCTCCGCACCACTCGTGTCCCTCCTCCATGCCCCTCCGAGCGCGGAGCTCCGCGCAGCCCTTCCCGGCCATCCCGGGGATGCGCCCCGCTTCTTCTCCCCGCCACGGGCGCGCCACCCGTTGTTTCGCATGTGCCCCACCGCCCTCCCACCCGCGGCCCCCGTCCCCGCAGGAGCCCCCGCGGAGATGCCCGCCTCGCTTCGGCGGCCGTGGTGGGACGGCGGCCCGGCCCCCGGTCGGACGGGTACTGGACCACCTTCCGTGCGCTGTGAGGGGGAGGTGGCGTTCCCAAGCCGCCCTGCCCGGGGCGGCAGCGCTCAGCAGCGAGCCGCGGAGAGTGGGCGCCGCACGGCCCAGGGGCGAGACCCGAGGCTCTGTCCCTCCGTCACCGGTTTAGCGTGGAAGGAGAGGTGGATGTCTCCCCACCGAGAAACGCCTCGTTTGGAGCGCGCACTCTGGATGAAATCTGTCCTGTGAAAAGTCTGTGTCGGTGGTGTTTTCTGAAATTTTTATCTATCTGCAGTCATACACTTGGGAACCGTATTTTTGCTGTAGATTTTCCTTGGTCTTACAAAGATGCGCTTAGGTCTGTAGATGCACAGATGTGCATATTTTACTATTTCTGTGTCTAAGCTTTAAATACTTGGAATTTAAAAGGGTACTGGAGCAACTGTGATTATTACCATTTTATTATCCTGTTTCTCATATAGTTTTTACATCAAAATGCACATATATTATACTCTGGCAGTATTATCCCAAGACACAAGTCTCCGTTTTAGGTATTTAACTTAAGCTCAGCCAAGTTTGCTATGTATGAAATCTTTTTTGTTCTGGTGTGGTGAATGCCTTGTCTTCAGTATGTTTTGGGTAGCATGTGCAAAGTAAAGCCAGTAAAGGCTCAAATTTTGTTAGAAAAATGTTTGCTAAGAGTGAGTTTTTATATTTTGCACGGGCTGAGGCTGTTGTGACAGATCATGTTGGCTCCGTGTCAGAGGTGTTGGATATGTGAATTTTGCAATAAATATAACCCCATTTGATGGAACAGTAACTGGGTACTATGGAACAGCAGGTGATTTTTCTAGTTCTAGGATACATAGAAACAAACATTTGTGAGATTCAGTTTCTGAATAAAAGACTGATCACTCAACACAGTTGCTAGGGCTATATATGTAACTGACTCCTGTATGTTTCAGTGGGGAATTAAGACCCTCAGGGCTATTGAGTTAGGTCCGTGACAGCTATAACTTTCTTGTAAATTTTCTTAACCCGTTGTTTTACAAATTAAAATTTAAACAAACTACTTGACATCACTGTTCTGAATGACTGTGTTTTAACCTAGTTTCGCAGGAGTGTAAGGCGATCATCTCTGTTGTTTAAATAGTAGTAGGATGTTTTAGTTATTGACAGTAGAGGAAAGAAATGAGGAAGTTGTATTTATTGCAGTATTCCGTATATCACAAAGTGTTTCACTAATCAGGGTGATGTAGGGATCTCATCACAGTTGACTCTGTGAAAGGTTCTTCACATAACCTTGCAGGCTGTCTACAGGTTGTTAGTGTGCTCCTTTATACTAGGAAGAGATTTTTGTGTGAAAGCTACTCAGACCTGAATACTAGGGAGTGGATTTCAGATACAGGGCCACAGCATTTGTGCAGCTGTTTAAAGTTATTTTAATATGTAATAATGAAAGGAAAAGGATTTTAATAAATATCTCCTCTACCTCTTTATTAGCCATTTAAAATCTACTTATGTATTTCATTTCCGTGATGTATTTTTTGTTCTCAACAAAAGGCGAAGATCTACAACCTGTGCTTGTAGATCTTCGCCTTTTTTTTTGAAGATCTACAACCTGTGCTTGATCTTGTAGCCCTTAGTAAGGGGAATACATGTATTTGAAGTTGATGGGAATTGATCAAAGACTATGCATAGGATACAGCTTATGCTCTGTGCTAGCATTCGTATTGTGTATGCATTGTGGTGTATCAAGAGTGCCATGTGTTCACAGTCAGATATATTCACCAACGCATCAGTTTTTCACGTCTCTAAAAGTTCTGACACATTGAGAAGAGAGACCTGTGCTTTGTCTTTCATTCAGGAACAGCTACAATTTTTTTACACCACTTCTGTTTTTGATGCTAATTAATCACCACTTGTCATGGATGACAGCCATCTTCTTTTCCAGTGAGTACTAATTTTCTAATACCAAGTCAGAACAGTGTAGACTTGGATTCAATTTTCTGCAGTGTTATTTGCTGAGCAGGTTGTGACTATAATTGCTCAATATATGCTTCAAGCCAACATTTTAGGGAGTGCATAAAATAACATTGGGTAATTGAGGGCAGTCACGGAAAGAAGAAAGTGGAGAGAGGACATGGAGGCTTTTTGAACTGGTGCCGCATAAACAGATTGCATTGTGTACTTGCATGGTGAATGATCAGTGATCAGGAGTGGTCTACACCATAGATCTTAGACAATTATGCAGACACAGTTAGATGATGACTGAACAGTCCATGGTTTCCTGATGATGAAGTACAAATCCTCTGCATTAAGTCAAGAGCAGGTGATGCTGCTAGTTGCTAGTTGGTCATTCTGTTCCAGTTGCTTGCAGGTATCCCCATAGTGTCTCTTTTTTTTTTTCGTCTGTGGCCTGTATTTGTGGCCTTTTGTTACTGTCATTAGGGCTTTGTACTTCATTAACCAGCAGTATCTACTTAAGAACATCTGTTCTTTTTGGACTTTGTCTCTTCTTTTAGCTTCGGCACATGCTGTATATGCAGATGAGCTCAGTTTTATTCTTCATTGAAGTTTTGTATGGTGTGACACATGAATTATTTTTCTAATTGGTATAAAAGAGAAATGTTTGAGAAGTGCTAATGTGTGAGCTGCAGCAAGACTGTAATCCCTCCCTTGGTTAAAAAGTTGTTTCCACCTCTATAAAGAAAGGTAGGAATAACCTGCTGGAGAAAGAAATAACGAGCTTTGGTTGACTCAGCATGCATCAGTCACCTACTGACAGTACCTGTTAACGGATAGGAGGAAGACCTATCCACTCAGCTATGAATGCTAATATCTAGATTTGCTTGATACCAAATATTTTAAGAGTTAAATTCTTATTTATGGCTTCAAGTTGGGAAGGAAGGTGGGCAGGAATTAGTGTGAACACCTGAGACTATCAGTTTTGAGACTTCAGACAGGTTGCAAAACAACTTTGATTTTACAGCCTTGTTTCCCCCTGTTGAATGTTAGTCCAAAAGTCATGTGGGTTGTTTTTTTTTTTTTTTTTGTCAAAATTGTTACTTTGCTGCCATTTCATCTTAGAGTTGTTGAAGGTTTTTGCAGGTAAAATTCCTATGAACCTATAGGTCAACTTCTAAATGCCCCAGGGCATGCAGGTGGTGTTGATGCTGAGGTAAGGTCTTAACACCTTACATTCTGTTAGGTTTCATGAGCTGGCTTACGCTGTTCTGCATTGGTTTTGTGTGTTGTGGGTTTGGCTTTTTTGTTTTCTTTCTTCTTTCTTTCACTTTGGAAAGAAGTTTAGTCATTTTCCCGTAAGATTTATTGGCATCTGTAGATACTGTGGTAAGACACCTAGTTTAGAGGAATGCCCTTTAAAAATGCCTCTCTCCTGGGATTTTTGTGGTAACACATAGCATAGCACTACCTGATTTTTTTTTTAAGACACTTTTTTTTTATATTTAACTTTGAATGCAACATGAATTCTAAATATGAATTATTTCTGCGATGAAGCTTCACTGTTGTTTTTTTCCATCTTTCGAAAATGTGAACAGGAGGTGTTTGCCTAAAATTGGCTGGGACAGAGTATTCAGAATCAGCACCCACTCATTTCTGTCTGAGTGAAGTATTGACCCACTTTGCATTTCAGGCATCCAATCCAACAAATTCTTTTTGTGTGCTAATAATCTCAATGAATAATCATGCTGCCTGTGAGTATCCATACATCTAGACTTCTGTATTACTGTATCTCTTCAGCATCCAATTGTGTTCTCATATGGGCAACCTGACAGTTTCTATGAATTTGAAAGCTGGATCAGCACTCTTAAGAGCAGATTGCAATAAATCTTCAAGAGCTCAGAGATAAATTTAGTGGTTTGAAATTTTCTTATTTATAGGACTGCAGCTAAAAAGCATCCGGCAGGTACGATGTTGTTATGCAAACCAGAACACTGTAATTTCTTTGAGTTACAAAAAGCCAAAATAACTCTTCTCAAAATAAACACACCAAAACCATGGTTGCCTAAGAATTTTTCTCAAAGTAATGTGGGTTTCAAACTATCATATTTATTTTGAACAACAGAAAGGCTGTGTTCATGTTTCCACACTTAACTTGTTTTCTTTTAGCAGAAAAAATTCCTGAAGCAAATATTCCGTAGGCTTCCATTCTTAAATTGAAATAACTGTGCTTCTAACTTAAACCTTAACACACCCTAATACACCTGTTTCGTGGCTAACAGTATTTATGGTGCACTTTGTGACTGAATTAGTCAAAGTTCAGGAATGAATTTTGGGGGTTAGACTGTCTTCTGCAGCAGTGTTTGCCCTACATTCTTACATGCACAATGTAGACAGAGTCAACTTGAGTGTCTTATTTACCGCATTAAATTCCTTAGAGTAGCAAATCATGTTTTAAGCTACAGTATCTGTAATGTGAGTGATAGGGTTGCTCTCAAAGAATTGCTTTCTTTTGAGCATTTTCAAATTGCCTTTTATTTTATTTTGGTGTTATGCTTAGTTTGTTAGATTCTGTTGCTAGCGTGAAAGGGACTGTATTCTGGGTGATGTGAATTTACAGAGAAGCATTTAATGTCAGGCATCTAGGTGGAGCCTTTGGAAGGCCAAGTTTTAAAAGTACTTGGACATTATGAGCATCCTATTAGGTACTGACTGAATACCTACTGACATTGTTTAAGCCTGTCAGTCCCTCTTTCAGAGGAGCTAATGTTGGCTGTTTTTCAAAGGATGTGTGGAAACCAGACGAGATCTGGAAATGGTGCAGTGTTACACATGGGGGGTTAGGGAATCACATGTAATTTCTAACTTTTTCTTTGTTGCCCACTACAGTAGGACTTTGTGGTAGCCTAGATGTGCACTGAAGTAAAAGACCTACTTAAGGGGAATGAAATTCAAATGGAAAAAAGTGGTGCGGAGATGTCCTTTACTTTTTGGAGAATTCACTGCGCATTCTGATATCTGCCTTGGTAAAGTTGTCTTCAAGGGAAAGCAAGTGGAAAACCCCAATTAAAACTACAGACAGACCTTTTTTATTAACAAATAGTTCCATAAGCAATGACTTTATGCTTTTTACCTGGGCTTTCTGGTGACCAGTAAGATCAAAGAGTTGTGAGGCGTTTCCCTGTAGATGAGGCATTCCCAGATCTTCACTCCCGTGAAATTGGGGTTTAGGAGAAGTTGCTCCTGAGTGAGGAAAATCACACGTTTTGGTCTTGCTACCTGACAGGTTAATCTCTCAACGTTTGAAAGAATTTGCATTTTTCTGATGTCTCCTCCTCTGGGACTCTGTCTGAAATTAGACAAGGTTTAAAAAAAAGAGACAGTGAAAGAGATTCCAAATACAAGTTTGCATTTGTATGGTCACAGTTATAGATTATTATCACATAAACCTTATTTCCACAGTGGCAAAGGGAAATGTTGGCTTTCATGGTTGCTTTAAAAAAAATTCCTTCTGGGCACAAGGCAGACAAAGAAATAAAAATCAAAGCTGTACTCTTTTTTTTCTAGCAGTAATAATTAAGTTCGAAGAATTCTGTCTACAGTATGAAATGATAAAATGAAAGAATCATAACAACTTCCTTTTGTTACATTAACTTTTAATGTTTTTAAACTCTCAAAATTACAACTTGTTTCCTGAGAGGGGGAGCAGAAGACATAACTAGCTTTCCATAACAAATAGCTGGAAAAATGAGAGGTAGTTCTCACTTGAGTTGCTCTCACCAAACATGTAGCAGCAGATCATGTACCCGCAGAACCTGTCTGCTCAGTGCCACAGTGTAGAGCTGGCAGATGCTCCTGTTTAAGTAAAATAAAATAAAATGCCATGAGTCTAATGTCTTTGTTCTAGGACATGCACTGGGACAACGATGATTTGGAATTTTTGTCTGGCAACCTCTGTAGTAATGAATCAGTCTGGATCAAAATAAGCCTATTGCTACTGCTCTTTTTTCTTTCCGTTGTATCACATTATGAAGTCTCTTCAAAGTTTTGGATGATATTTAATGAATGGTCTTTTAATTAAACCTGAAGTGAGCTCTTAAACTGTTTTGTTTCTTTTGATTAATCTGATTTTTTTATTTCAAAATTAAATAAAATTTTTAATTGTTTTAACTTGGTCTTTATTTTTTTCTAATGTGTTCTTTGTGTTACTGGTTTATGCTTTTCTAAGTGGGCTAAAGTGTCAGGAAGATGGAGCCAGGCTCTTCTCAGTGATGGGCTGTGACAGGACAAGACACAGTGGGTCCAAGCTGGATCATAGAAAGTTCCATGTGAACGTAAGGAGAAACTATTTCACTGTAAGGGTGACAGATCACTGGAACAGGCGGCCCAGAGAGGCTGTGATGTCTCCTTCTCTGGAGACATTCAAGACCAATCTGGACATGTTCCTGTGTGATCTAATCTAGGTGATCCTGCTCAGGCAGGGGGGGTTGGACTAGATGATCTTTCAAGTCCTTTCCAACTCCTGACATTCTGTGAATCTGTGAATGAGTTTAATTCTAGAATGTAGGAAAAGAGCATGATCACTTGAAATGCACACCTATACTTTTGCCAAGATAACCCAACATCCGTATCTGTTCTTAGTATAGAGGCTAATACCCTTGTAAAGAGCTTGCAACAGACACATTTTTGATGACCTAAAAGTTGGTCAGGTACCATATGCCATGATATGTTACTTTCTTCTTTGGATGTTCAGTTTCACTGAGTGCATATTTTTAGTTCTATCCAAAAGTGTTAAGGCAGAGTCATTAGGCTGACGTTGTGAAGCTCCTCTGGTTTTTCTTGTCTGTTGGTTTGGTTTTCATAACTAGAAGGCTATTTTACATTAGGCACCGTTTAAAAAAATGTATGTATGGAGAGTGGAAATCGTTACCTTCTTGTGTATTTATTTGAAGCATTCTTCCTCCTTCCTCATTTTGCCAGCTCCCTGCAGTATTCAATGAGTAAAATCACTCTATTAAGGCACCAGATTTCTCTATGGTAGCTGGAACAATATGCTTCTAAAGCTCTTTTATTGGCTTCTGGAGGAGCTGTTTTCTGAGGCAGGTTAGGAGATGATGTGCTTAAAAGCAGACCTGAGGAAAAGGACTTAGGAGTAATTGTGAATGAAAAGCTGGACATGAGCCACCAATGTGCATCTGCAGCCCAGAAGGCCAACCGCATCCTGGGCTGCATCAAAAAAAGTGTAGCCAGGAGATCAAGAGAGGGGATTCTGCTTCTTTACTTTGCTCTGCTGAGACCTCATATGGAATACTGTGTCCATGCTGGGGCACCTCTCCTGTGAGGATAGGCTGAGAGAGTTGGGCTTGTTCAGCCTGGAGAAGAGGAGGCTCTGGAGGGACCTTATAGCGGCCTTCCAGTACCTGAAAGGTGCCTATAAGAAAGGTGGGGAAGAACTGTTCATGAGGATGTGTAGCGATAGGGTGAAGGGTAATGGTTTTAAACTAGAAAATGATAGATTTAGATTGGATATTAGGAAAAAAAAAATCTTCATTATGAGGGTGGTAGATCCCTGGAACAGGTTGGCCCAAGAGGTGATGGAGGCCCCATCCCTGGAGATATTCAGGTCAGGCTTGATGGGGCTCTGAGCAACCTGATCTAGTGAAGATGTCCCTGCTTACTGCAGGGGGGTTGGACTAGATGACCTTTGAAGGTCCCTTCCAACTTAACACGTTCTATGATTCTATTATTTTTTAATTTCTGTGACTGGTTTTACTAGCATTTCTAGACTGAAATGTGTGTACATGTGCTATGCAGCACATTGGGACATACCTGAGAATCATGTTTGTGGGACAGATCCTGCATAAAAGCAGTAGATGCTGTATGTTCCTCTTCAGACACATTGTATTAACTGCATGTATCCAGGTCAGTATGTCATGACTTGCTCAATACACCCAATATGACCTGGGTATGTTTGTCTTCCTAAGCATTGGGAAGAATTATGTTCTTCCTGCCTAATCAGGACAAAGCAGAGATATCCTGGGAAATGGAAGCTGAGGATGAAACCAAGGTTTGCAGATGTAGAAACATCTGTGGGCATGCCATCATGAAACACCACCTCCAATTGTGCTGAGGACAAACTCTGCACAGGACTAAAACCTTGGAGAGAGGGTAAGCTGCAACTCACACCCTAAGTGTTTTTGGAACACATTTTTTTTTGCATGATATATAGTCGCCAGAAAAAGACAACCAAACAAAACAAACAACAAGCAGATGTTTCAGAGCTCCTTCTGAGTGTGTGCCCTGGTTCATAAAGCCAGTAGATACTATACAGAGTGTAAGATAGTGAAGTTATTTGGAAGCAAAGGCTGAATGGAGACTTAGTAATATGGAGCAAAGAAAGGATACACAAAGAGAAGAGTTAACTGCTAGAGCAACGGATTTAATCTAGATTTCTTATCTTGGGAAGCAGGAATACCTGAAAGAAAAAGTTAGTAGGAGAGATAAAGGAACAGAGGTAAATAAGAAGCTCAAGAGAATTGGTTTTATTCTGTGTTTCCCTGTGATAATAGAAAAAAGATGCATAGAATGAAGTTGGCCAAAATGAAGATCCACTTAACATTTACCTAAACACTAAAGAGAGACTTAAGAAGTCAAGAGGGGAAATAAAATGTGTGGTAATTAGGGTACTGAAATGGTGGCCGGTTATCTGACTGTTGTTCCTACTTCTGCTGCTGCTGTCCCGCTGCTTTATCATGTATTATCTGTGCTTGTGTTTCCTTCTCCTTTGTCTGTCTTGTTTATCTGCTCAGAGCCTGCAAACCCCTCTGGCTCTTACAGTCTTCACATGGTTTAGGAGTTCTCACAGCCAGGCCCTGAGCTCATTACGGCCCTTCTGCTTCCTGTTCTTTCATTGTGCTGCCTCAGTTATTAATCCCATTAATTGGTGCCACACATTCAAAAAAATTGATTACTCTTAGTGTGGTGGTTCAGAGCATTGACAAGTCTCAAGGCTGCAGTGCAGTCCACAAGAGCACGTTGTGTTCCCACAGGGAGCCCTGCTGCACTTGGTGAGGCCCTGATTTACAAGAGGAAGGCTGTCACTCCTAACCAGGAAGATTTAGTCTAACATTAAAGCAATCAGATCATCAGGAAGCTTTAGTTGGGCAATCACTGTCAGGGTTGGGAAGTTACTTTTGCTGCATCAGCAACAGAAACATACACTAGTGATTTGCAGGTATTTTGTTCTAAAGAAAAAGGATTAGAAAATAAGATTAATAATGATTTAGTTGTTATTAAAAATAGCTCTGCAACCCCAAAACCTATCACATCTTCTAAAATTACCCAGATCTCAACTTCTAGAAATTAAGGGATTCTTAGCTGCCTAAACCATTGCATATTTGATGTTAGAAGTCTCTGATGAGAAATGATGGACCTAACTACAGTTCTAGGTGCAGTTCAATTATCTGTCCTTAAAAATTACCATTACTACCCTTTTAAAGTTCTCAGTTGTTTTGAAAGTAGTACTTATTTAAATATACACTTAAGACACTAGCTTTCTTATAAAATATACCCCTTTATTCCTTTGTTTGAAAACCTAAGCCAGAAGACGGCCTGTGGATGTAGCGGGTCATGTCCAGCTTAGGTCAGTGAGGGCATGGTGACTAGATGCATGGTGACATTTCACACGGAGGAGATAGTCAAAGTTCAAATGACAGTTTTTAGAAATACACCAGACTTGCGTATGTGTTGTAGTTACCTTGCTTGGGCTAAAAAGTAATTTTAATAAAACAATCTAGATTAGTAGTGTAATTAGTGATGTAATTATTAGAACTTGTATTTTTCATGACTGCTTTTTAAAGCTGCTTTTCCTGATTTTTTTTCTCTTGGGAAAAAAACCCCAACCTGTACATTTTTCTTACGCAGAGACCAATGTTAGTTTTTTTTTTTCTTCATACTTCTGCTTTGCATAATGTAATAATAACTTCAGTATTGAAATAATGTAATTATTTCAGTTATATTATGTAATTATATTGAAATGTGTAATTTAGCTGATCTATAAGTTCTGGAGGGAAAATGTATTCTGCTTATGTAAGCTGATATTTATTTAGCTGTCCCCATTACCACAGACCTACTTTATTTGTGGGCATGATATGGTGTCAGCCTTAAGTCTGTGCAACCAATGCGGTTGTCCTCCCAGAAGCCAAACAGAAGTGTCCAACATCCTCTCATTTCAGAGACTTTTTTTCAGCTTGGTATTGACATAGTTCTCAGTTTTCAACTGCTCTTTAAAACTAGTATGAGGGAGGTTTTTCATATTACTTATTTAGGTGAGGATACTTTAAGGACTTGGGAATATAAGCAACATTAATGGAACAAATAATGAATAGTCCATGTGACAAATCGTTAAGGTAAAACTATTTACATGCATCATTTTTTTACAGTAGCATTACATATGTATTTGCATTTACTATATTATGTTTTCATCCATAAGTGCTGGTAATATATTGAGAGGTGCAAAAGAAAAAGATAAAAATAAGATTAACAGTATTTGGGTCATTTATACTTTAGCTGAAATGTTCATATACCATATTTTCTGTATTTCTTCAGATACAAGATATGCTACTTTAAATTCCTTGATAATTTTGTCATTTCCTTCATAAAATCCTTCATAATTCATTGTTGAGCAGATGTGAGTAGGTCTGTGAATGTAAACTTTATAACCATTGTTTTTGGGACATAGGAGTTGGCAACAATGTGCAATTTAGGTCTGGGTAGAAATATTTTTTCTTTTTTTTTTTTCCTCTTCTCTTGTTGAAAAACACATCTCCATCAAAACTTTAAGTTTGATACATTGAATTTTTTTGTTAAAACAACCTGCAGTGGCTTTGTGATTCTGTGACTTTCAGTTGGAATTACTAGCAGAATTGCTTGATGGAAATTACAGTTTAGATGCCTCTTAAGCTCCTACAAGCTCTCACTGTGGCTGAACTGTGCTGGGGAGCATCTGAGGGAACAGAAATAGTTTAGCATGGAGAAAAGGAAGCTGAAGAGAGAGACCTTATTGCTCACTGAAAGGAGATTTTAGCCAGGCAGGTTTTGATCTCTTCTCCCAAGTAACAAGTGATAGGACAAGAGGAAATTGCACTAAGTTGTGCCAGGGAAGTTTGGGTTCAGTATTAGGAAAAATTTCTTCACTGGAAGAATTGTGAGGAACTTGAACTGGCAGCCCAGGGAAGTGGTTTGGTCACCATCCCTGGAGATTCTGAAGAGGCATGTTGATGTGGTGCCTAGGGACATGGTTTAGCGGTTGGACTTTGCAGCATTAGGTAAACAGTTGGACTTGATCTTACGGGTCTTTTCCAACCAAAGTGATTCTGTGATAACACACGGATAAATCCTGTCTGGAAAATGTAGGTCTTGAATATAAGTGACATTAATTCCGTCCTCCCTCTTCATGGTTCTCTTTCACATTGACCAGTCGTGATCACAAATATAGGCTGTTCACATAAAATTAAATCACTAGACAGGAATGTAAACGTAGGATATGTAAGGGTGTTTTTCATTTCCAAAATTAATGTCCAAAAAGTCCATTGCTCATGGATAAAAAAAATGAGCATTAGTATTTGGATTAAGCTAGATTATTGCTTTAGATTTTAAAAAGCCAATGAGAACAGAGTGCTGTGACTGTGTTAGTGTTTCTTTCTGGAGATGATCTGTTAAATAGAATGACTGTTCTGAGAATCTTCAGAAAACTGTGTGGCCAAATTTTTGGACTGGGAATAAGTAGACTGAAAAAATACTTCTGTATTTTATTTATGTCACATTTCCATTTGTGTTCAACTGTAGTTGAACCTCTGATATTTTGAGGCTCATTCCAATTTTTAAAAAATGAAAAAATGAGAAGCCTCTGAATTTAAAACGTTGCAAATAAGAGCGGTTCTCATGCAGAAGTGCATGATTGCTTATTTCCATGACTGTACAGTATTTTTGTCCAAGTTTTGAGTATATGAAAATTTACCATAGTATTACACAAAATGAGGTCTCACCATTCTTGTAACTCCTTTTAATAATAAGGACTTTTTGATTATTATAATGGTACCTATCATAGCATCTTATTGCCCTACATTCAGCGGGATGTTGAATTTATTTTTTGGAGTTTTCTATATCAAAAGATTTTATGAAAGTAGAATAGTTTGACTTGGAAGGGACTTAAAAGATCATGTAGTTTCAACCCTTCCTGCCATGGGCAGGGACACCCCCCAGTAGACCATGTTGTCCAAAGCCCCATCCAACCTGTTCTTGAGCACTTGGATGAGCTCATCCATGGGTAGGGCATCCACAGCTTCTCTGGGCAACCAGTTTCAATGTTCCTCACTGCTCTCACAGTAAATATTTTTTTCCTTAAATTTAATCTGAATCTACACTACTTCAGCTTAAAGCCATTACCCTTTGTCCAATCTCTACATGCCCTTGTTAACAGTCCCTCTAAAGATTTCTCGTAGGTCCCCTTTAGATACAAGAAGGATGCTGTAAGGTCTTCCCAGTACCTTCTCTGAAAAATGAAAAAAGTCATTCAAGATGCGGTTCCACACAAAATGTAGTTCTGTTTCGGCACAGGGAATTGATGTTTGAATGTGCATATAACTTGATTAATGCAAGACTGTCCCAATAAAAGTGTTTAAATTGAATCTTTGACATCCTTCAGGTTTTAAATCAAATAAAGTATTTCTTAAATGAGTGAAGTTAAATGTTACTCAGATACCAGTGCTTTATTTGAGTACCAAATTATGTCTGCTATTTTCTGTCTTTCCATGCCTTTCAGGCAGTATGATGGTGCCTTTTTTGTGGACATATTTCAAGATCAGCAAAAAGAATGTAATAGGTTATCTTTCCTATATGTAGTTGAATCAATTATCTGCTGAAAAACTCCACTATCTTTATATTGTATTATCATATCTTGGATGCAACAAGGAAATGGTATCATACATATCATACTTAGAAATTGTCCAGACATATTGCAAACAACGGCATCTGCCCACTGAGTTTTGGGTCTTATTTCAAGGCAGCACAAAGCCAGTAGATGAGGTAAGCAACTAAATTTGTGGAGGGGATTTTGCAGGAATGGTAGTGTAAGCATGCATTTTTGGAACCTAAGCTTGGTGCCTGCCTTCCAAGCATAGATTTTGCATTGTAGGAGAAGTCAGACAGCTTGTTTTTAATCTTCAGTAGGCTCTGTGTTCTGCATTCAGTCCTCAGGCTGGCCGGGTCTAAGTACATTCAAATGTTGCCACCGAATGGCCTACTTTTCTGAAGAATCCTGGACTGCAGCTTGGGGATTGTTCCATAATCCTGGGCCACCTTTAGATGGAAACAGAGGCAGTGACCGTATCTTCTCAGGGCTCAGGCAGAAGCAGTGAACTTAGTGTGCCAGCAGGAAGTAGTTTGGGACCCCCAGAAGGTGGCTGGGGACATGGAGGTCATGGATAGCTCTGCACTCAGTGTTAACATTTCCTTCCCCTAGCAGGTTTGCTACTGCATCTCCCACACCTGATTCTTTATGGTTCATGTTCCTCTAAATCTGAATACCTAAAGCTTACACTGTTTAGGTTAAAGTGGACGCCTGTGTGTATTTTTTCTATGTGTACCTAATCATCAGCTTGTTTTTTTAGTTTGCCTGTGATGGGATAGTCATTCTCACAAATTTTCCTTGCTTTGAACTGCAGAAGCATCTATTTTAATTTTACTTGAAGAGATTATCCATGAAGGCAGAGCATGTTAGAAATCTGTCAGAACTTCAAAAATAATATTAGGGGAAAAAAGATATGATTAAAGCAGTTTATCTGTCAGCTTGCTCACTGATGGGAAAAATCACACAAGTAATTTTGGCTTAACTGATGGATGATAAAAATGCATATGGAAGCAATCACAGGTAGATTTTACTTCCAGCCGAACTGGAAGTACTAATGTGTCTTCACAGTTGGGGCTGGCTATAAATTCAGGTACACTAATACCCAAAAGAAATATAGTATTTGCCAGTATCCTGTGGTAGCATGTAATATATTGTAATGCAGAAAACACTGGAAGTATGGAACCTCTAGATTATAGAAAAAAAAAATCAGTTAATATTGTGTTTTATTAATTAGAATCATAGACTCAGTTGGGTTGAAAGGAACCTCAAAGGCCACCTAGTTCTAAACCCCCTGCCATAGGCAGGGACACCCCCTACTAAACCAGGTTGCCCTAACCCCTATCTAACCTGGCCTTGAAAACTTCCAGAAAGGGGACATCTACAACCTCTTCGGAGAGCCTGTTCCCGTGTCTCACTACTCTCTCAATAAAAAATTTCTTTCTAATATCTAAATCTACCCCCCCTTTAGCTTAAGGCCGTTGCCCCAGATCCTATCACTCTGTGCCATTGTAGACAGTCCTCCTCCTACAGCTTTCCAGTAAGACCCCTGGAGTTTTCTGCAGGATGATGAAGTCCAGCTGACAGCCTGTCTTCATACGAGAGATGCTCAAGACTTCTGGTCATCTTTGTGGCCCTCTGTGGACTTGTTCCAACAGCTCCATGTCCTTCTTATGTTTGGGGACCCCAGGGCTGGACACAGTACTGCAAGTGGGGTCTCGCGTCCCTCGACTTGTTGGCCATGCTGATTTTGATGCAGCCCAGGACATGGTTGGCTTTCTGGGTTGTAAGTATGCACTGCTGGCTCATGTTGAGCTTTACATCAATAAACTGCTCCAAGTCCTTCTCCTCATGACTGCTCTTAATCCATTCTCTGCCTAGCTCACACAGTTATTTAGTTACTTTTTATAATATGAGTTCATATATTTATAATCAAATTTCATTCTTATATCCATAAGCTGATGGCTTGCACAAGGAGAAAGAATTCTGCATTCTTACATTTAAAGTGACCAGTTCTTCTCACACTGATTTCATTGTAGGTTGTTTTTTTTAAACTGCACAGTTCACCTATATATATAATTAGCAAAACTTCATATACCTCTAAATGAACACAGAATAAAATGACTGCTAATATAAAAAAGTTACTCATGATAGTAAATGATGAGATTTTTATAATTTCCACTTGCACTTAGAAAAGTATGAGCTTTACAGAACCAAACTGAATGTGTCTTATCTCAGAAGCACTTGAGAGCTATCAGGTATCTGCTTGCAGATACTCTGCAGTGGCTTTGGTGATTATTCTGACAACATACTGTACATCTTGTGTTACGTGTAAAAGGCAAATCAGTGTGACCTTTCCTGTGGAGAGGGGAAAAGGATGCAAGCAGCTTTGAATCAATAAAGCATCTGCTTATATGTGAAATAACTTTTTGTCTTCTAAAAATGCTATATAAAAATAAATTCTGAAGATAGAGAAGAACTCTTTGTATTTTGCACCAATGAAAATGAATTTCTGGATTTTTCTATGGCAACAATTTCTGACCTTTCCAGTTCTGAAATCTCTGTTGTATTGGTGCATTTTAAACATTTAGTTCTATTTAGAAAGTTGATTGCAACATTGGTATGAAGTCTTACGAGACCAAGTCAGACTCTCACAGGTAAATAATAGGCAATTAAGATGCATATCTGAATAGATACTCATCTGTTCAAAGTGTATGAATAAAATTTGTAATTGGACTAAGTTTTACCAACAGTTGTTTAGCTGCTGTACTAAAGAAACATCACCAAATTACATGATTTAAGTAAACTCTAACAATCAGGGAGCATCTGTTAATGTCATTGAAATTTGGTCATCATTACTTGAATTTAAGTGGACAGCTAAAGTTAGGTTAATTAAATCTGTGTTAGAACTTCCCTACCCTTAACTGCACTCTCTAATCTGTGTCACTGTAATTGCTGGGCATTATTTGAACGTGTATGTGAATAGTTAAAGAATTCTTGGTCCAGATCAAAACATTCTGAAAACAATTTTTTTTATTATTTTTTAAATAATAGAACTCATGCAGCATATATGATAACTCTGGTTACATACACTGGACTGCAGAACTTCATCTCACATTTACCTTTCTGTACAACTTTGGGTAAACATAATGTAGCAATGCAGTGTTACTCAAATGCTTTTTCTGCAAAAGAAGTAATATTGGTTTGGTTCTACAGATAATGCAGTAGCTCTAGTGCCTTCTGCCAAAAGCTGTCAGAGCAGAGTGTCTGTTAATCTGCATCTGAATTTTAATTTTTCTGCCAACTTGGGCTTAACTGGCTGCAGCTTCATCGTGTCTGTTATCCTGTGGTTTGTGTGTTACATGTAAGTTGCATGTGCTGGCGAAACCCTGGAAGACATCTATCTGAAAGGTGATTTCCAGGGGCAAACTTCATATTGTGGATCAGTATGATTGAGCCAAGGCTCCATTGTAAAGAAGGCTCTAATGGCAGAATGGGATTTTGTTGTGTAGAAGTGACTCTAATCTAAACAGGTACCCTGATGTTTTTACTTCTGTAATTGCAGTTATGTGATTTCTCAAGATCTTTTTTAAAGAAGGCAAACAAAGCAAAATCATTGAAGGTGGGATCCAAGGAGTGATATATCCGTATTTAGATTTAAGCCGAATTGCTGAAATTTCAGTGGAGTCCAGGATTTGTTAGTCGATTGTTAGGTCTGATGGCTGCATGTGCCTCAGAATGGCGATCCAAAACCCCCACATACAAAGCAAAACCTCACCCTTTGTATTAAATGCCAAAGCACAAAGCATTATCTGAAGTATTAGCCTCATCTTGAGTGTCAAG
The DNA here is from genome assembly GCA_013399135.1 of Heliornis fulica. Classification (NCBI taxonomy): domain Eukaryota; kingdom Metazoa; phylum Chordata; class Aves; order Gruiformes; family Heliornithidae; genus Heliornis; species Heliornis fulica. The sequence goes on along the minus strand of VXBZ01007442.1, from coordinate 124,802 downwards.
CTGCCATGCACATAGACGCGACGACAGGAGTACTTCTCGGAGGGATGTTGCTAGCAGTGTTTCAGAGATACAGAGCTGTGAAGCAGCTCTCCACAGTGTCTCTATTTTATCTAAACTTTGTTTAATTTTAGCCGCTTGATTGCCAAATTGTGGTCCCTCTTACGTCTGAATGAATTGCTGTCTGTCTGTCTTACTGTGCTGTTCATAGGTTTAGCGGGAGCTTAGAAAGTCTTGGTCCCCTAATAGAGCATAGCCTTTGAGTTTAAGGCAGTATCCCGTGTGGCAAGAGTTTTGGATTTTAATCTCCTCAGGCGGATGGCAGCCTTGTATTGTATCTTGGCTCAAGTATCCTGAGTGAGAATCAGACTTCAAAATATAGATGTCAGCTGTTGGCTTTGCTGTATTTGTGAGTGTTCTAATATTGAGCCCTTTATGCATGATGGGAGCACACCAACTCCATCAGACCTCTCAGGAATCTTTAGTGCCAGTCTGAATAGTCTTCATTGGGTTCTGTCAGGAACTGAAAGACTTGTTGCTGGGAAAGTTTTGTTATTTCTTTAGAAATCTCTTGCAGATCCTGTTATCTTTTCTAGCACCTGAGTTACTTATCTACAAAACTCTTTACACCTGAAGACTATTACATGGACAGATGATCACATAATGGCCTTATAAAACAAATATTCTCAAAAATTTTGGGGTCATTAAATCTTTAACTTTGATAGTGAGATTTAAGCACGGTAAATATATTTTTTAACTCTCTTAAAATTACAGTCTGCTATACTTGATGAATGTCTAACTTTGAGAAGCTCAAACTAGCCAATATGAACTCAACCCTGTTCAGAATCCTGAACTCTAGTGGCATTATTGCAGCTGTTTCTATAGCCAAGGCTGGTTGCCAGAACTTTGTATGCAGCTGAAGGGCTGACTTTGTTCATGTTAACCTGTTGTTCATAGGTACTTCCCACTTACACTCTGATGCAGTCTAACACTGCATATTCACATTTGTTACTTTAATTATACTTCATGGGATTTTGCATCAAGTATTGAGTTATAGAATCATAGAATAACTTGGCTCGGAAGAGACCTTTAAGATCATCAAGTCCAACCACAGCCTAACCCCTGCCTAGTCCACCTCTAGATCATGTCCTTCAGCACATCATCTATTCGCTTTTAAATACCTCCAGGGATGGTGACTCCACCACTTCCCTGGGAAACCCATTCCAATGCCAAACCACTCTTTTAATACAGAAACTTTTCCTGATGTCAAACCTAAATCTCCCCTGGTGCAGTTTATAACTATTTCCTCTCGTCCCATCACTTGCTACCTGAGAGAAGAGACCAAACTCCACCTCTATACACCCTCCTTGCAGGTAGTTGTAGAGAGCGATAAGGTCTCCCATAAGCTGCTCCTTTTCTCCAGACTAAACAGCCCCAGCTCCCTCAGCTGCTCCTTGTAGGACTTTTGCTCCAGACCCTTCACCAGCTTCATCACCCTTCTCTGGACACGCTCCATCATCTCAACATCCTTCCTGTAGCGAGGGGCCCAAAGCTGCACCCAGCACTCAAGGTGCAGCCTCACCAGAGCTGAGTACAATGGGACAATCACTTCTCTGCACCTGCTGGTCACAATATAACTGTTACAGGCCAGGATGCCCTTGGCCTTCTTGGCCACATGGGCACACTGCTGGTTCCTGTTCAGCCAGCTGTCAACAAACACCCCCAGGTCCTCTTCCAGGGAGCTCTCCAGCCACTCTGCCCCAAGCCTGTAGTGCTGCCTGGGGCTATTGTGACCAAAGGGCAGGACCTGGCACTCGGCCTTGTTGAACCTCATAAGGTTGGCCTCTGCTCATTGATTTAGCCTTTCCAGGTCCCTCTGAAGGGCCTTCCTGCCTTCCAGCAGATCAACATTCCCACACAATTCAGTGTCATCACCAAATTTACTGAGGGTGTACTCAATCCCTTTGTCCAGATCATAAGTGAAGATATTAAACAAGACCAGCCCCAGCACTGAGCCCTGGGGGACACAACTTGTGATCTGCCACCAGCTGTATTTAACTGCATTCACCACAGCTCTCTGGGCCCAGACATCCAGCTAGTTTTTAATCCTGTGAAGATTGTACCCTTCTAATCCATGGGCAGCTATTTTCTCTAGGAGGATGCTGTGTAGTACAGTGTTGAAGGCCTTACTAAAGTCCGAGTAGACATCATCCACAACCTTCCCCTCCTCCACTGAGCAGGTCACCTTGTCGTAGAAGATCAGGTTGGTCAAGCATGATCTGCCCTTCATAAACCCATGCTGACAGCCTGATCACCTGGTCATCCTGCATTTGTTGCGTGATGGTACTCAAGATGATTTGTTCCATCACCTTTCCCAGCACTGAGGTCAGGCTGACAGGCCTGTAGTTCCCCAGGTTGTCCTTCCGGCCCTTCTTGTAGGTGGGTGTCACATGCACCAGCTTCCAGTCAAGGGGAACCACCCTGGTCAGCCGAGACTGCTGGTAAATAAGGGAAAGTGGCTTGGTGAGCACCTACGCCAGCTCCCTCGGTACCTTTGAGTGGATCCTATCCTGACCCATTGACTTGAGTGGGTCTGTGCGGCTGAGCAGGTCACCAACCCATTCCTCCAGGATTATGGGTGCTTTGGTCTGCTTCTCATCCCCATCTTTCCACTCAGAGGCCTGGGTATCAGGAGACCAATTGGTCTTACTCCTGAAGACTGGGGCAGAAAAGGCATTAAGTACCTCAGCCTTTTCTTTGTCCTCTGTCACTGTGGTACCCCCCACATCCAGTAAAGGTGGGAGATTCTCCCTGGCCCTCCTTCTGTTATTGTATGTATAGAATTGGTTCCTGTAATCCTTTATAGCAGTGGCCAGATTAAGTTCTGTTCGGGTTTATTTCTCCCTGCATGGCCTCACCTCAGCCCTGTAGTCCTCTTGGGTTGCCTGACCCTTCTTCCAACAATCATAAACCCTCCTTTTCTTCTTGAGTTCAAACCAAAGCTCTCTGTTAAGCCAGACAGGTTGTCTTCCCCGCTGGCTTGACTTTTATGTTTGCATGTGAAGACACTACCCAAAGCCTTAATTAAAAAGGCAAAAAGTGTTTACTCAGGGCTTTGGGGTTGGTTTTATTTTAGATCTGTTCAAGCCACTGTAGAAGATCAGGATCAATTGTCTGCTGAAGAATCACTGATAAAGTTGCTTGTTGAACTTCATGTGTGGTCAGAAGAGGTTGTCACAGAATCTCTTTCCTATTCACTTGCCTCTGGGATTGTTGAGTTCCTGTGTCCCGTTTAGCACGAAGGGATTTCACTGGCGTCTTTCAGCTCCTTGCAGGCACGTGTCAGCTGGCTGTAACATAGCTACTCCAGCTGCTACTTTGGAAAAGTAATCTGGCATTCTGGTCACTTGCCCTGTAATTGACTTGATCCTCAAGTGTTTGAATAAATCAGGCTCCTTCTTGAGGTGTATCAGATCACGAAGGTTCACTTACAGTTTATGTACCTGGAGTGTTTTCAAGTCAAGCTGATGGTGTCAATACTACAGAGGTTATCAAGATGCAGTTTTAGTTTTGGGCAACTAAATTTTCCTTAACTCTCAGTTTAGATATTGAAATTTGTATTGGCCCATAATGTTCCTAGTACAATCATGCATAACCCCATAGTACTTGAAATAATTATTTGAACTTTGGTAATAAAAACTTTAATTTTAAATGATTGAACTGAAAATTAAACAGATCCACTCACTCTCTTTTGTAATAAGCCATACTTAGAAATAAATCCATTAGATTGAAACTATCCATTAGTTTGTGCTCAGACTTCAGAAGTACATTTATTATAAGGGACTTCATTAAAGTAAGTGGATATGTAAGTGGACAAAAGAATTATTTCTAATTCCAAATTTATGATCAGTGTATGTTTCCAGTAGCTTAGTCTAAAGGAGAATTCCAAAACTGTTAGTGTAGTAAAGCCACTACCTAATTAGCACTATGTAAGTGATAGGATTTGAACTTCAATCCAAAGTCTGAAATGGGTGACAGCCTCAAAATGGCCAAGAAGGTCTGAAGTGGTATGCTGAAATTTTTACTGTGGGAATTCTAATATAACTAGAATTTCTTTTTCTAGAACTGCAGATTACTTAAATATTGGAAATCTCTGTACATATAGGGGAGATGTCTGACACAGTTCAACAATATAAAGTCTTAGGTCTTTGACCCTGGAGTTAATTTTATTTATTGTACTTTGAAATATTTATATTTACATTTGTATCTTTATGCTAGGTGTATTATTACTGATTTGGTTTTCTATGGTTTGATTGTCTCCTTTGTTCACGTGTGAGATGAACCTCAGAAGTCTTCCTCATGCCTGCTGATAAGTTATCTATCCTTGGATAAATGAGGATTTGATGGCTAATGATGTGTACCTGCTATGCTGAAATCAATGAGTAGGCAAAGCTGCGTGACACAGTTGCGTTGAAAGATCAAGGATTCAGAAATGTGTGTCCACAGCTCGCTCAAGAGTGCTGAGTGTGCTATCCTGTAGTGCCAGTGGCTGCCTAATGGTTCCTAGTGTGAAAAGTCTCCAGTGGTACACACTATTAAATGACCTGCAGCAACTTCTTCAGGAAGTGACTATTTGGAAGATCTCTGCTCCTACTTGTGTTTTCCCTCTGTTTGGCATAGAGCTAGTAGCTTTTAAAGTAGAAATGTATTTATATTAAAAAAAAATCTTGTAGGAAAGCTGCCTTAAACAATTTTTTCAATGTTAACTGTAGACCTGTAAATATCATACTGCTATTTTTTCTTCACTCCAATACTGCTGTCCACAGAGGAAGTTGTTTGAGTACAATATCAGGCCTCTTAATGGGACTACTCAACACTGTTTTTGCTATACAGTTAGAAAAATGACAGGCTTTTAAAAGGATGAAATACGAAGTGCAGAAAATTTAGGTTGTTCATTTCAAATGTCAGTATTTCATGTATATTTTACTGGGTTTGCATGGCAAGGTTTTGGCTTCCACCATGCCCAGTAGAGCCAGTGCCAGCCAACTGCAAGATGGATCTGCCACTGGCGAAGGCCAAGCCCATCAGCACCTCTGGCATAAGATAATTAAGTAAGAAAAGGAAGCACCCCTCAAAAAAACCCCAACAAACAAACCCAGAAGTAATTGCAGCTGGAGATAGAAGTGAGAAAATACAAGAGGAACAACCCAGAAGACACTGATTACAGGCCAGTGAAGAAGGAGAGTGAGGGGGTGCTCCAGGTGCCAGAGCAGATTCCCCTACAGCCCCTGGAGAAGACCATGGTGGAGCAGGCTGTTTCCCTTGCAGCCCATGGAGGTTTATGGTGGTGTACATACCCATCTGTAGCCAGTGGAGCAAGCGCAGGCACCTGAAGGAGGCTGTGACTTTGTGGGAAGCCTGCTCTGGAGCAATCTCCAGCCAGGACTTGTAGCCCCATGGAGAGAGGAGTCCACACTGGAGCAAGTTTGTTGTCAGAGCTTGTTACCCTGTGGGGTACCCATGCTGGAGCAGTCTATTATTGAAGGACTATCTCCTGTGGCAGGGACACCACACTGGGGAAGAGTGTGAGAGTCCTCCTTCTCAGGAGGGAGGACCAGTGATGAACTGACCACAACACTGATTCCCTGTCCCCCCTGTGCTGTTGGAGGAAGGAGAGAGAAAAGTCAGGAGTGAAGTTGAACCTGAGAAGAAGGGACTAGTGGGGGGAAGGGTTTTTAACATTTGATTTTATTTCTCATTACTAACTTTGGTGATTATGAATTAAATTATTTTTTCTGATTTGACTCTTTTGCTGATGACAGTAACTGGTGAATGATGTCTCGTCCTTATCTCGACCCACGAGCCTTTTGTTATATTTTCTCTCCCCTGTGCAGTTGAGGAGGTGAGTGATGGAGTGGGCACTTGGTGTCCAGCCAGGGTCAACCCACCACATATGCGAAGAGCCTTTTTTTGTTAAGTGTAAATGATATAAAATTGACTGACTTGGAAAATTCACGGACTGTTGCATTTCTAACTTCCAAGATACATCATAGCCTGTAGTATCAGATTTATGCTAAGGTAATTTTACAGCAAGTAAACATCTTTTACAAAAAGAAGGAACTAATGCTTCCATGTTTTTAGGTAGAGTTTGGATTGCATGTTATGAATACATTAATGAATATATGAATTAACATTACCTCAGTTGTCCAGGCATTACCATGATAATGAGTGCATTCTCTTGAATAAATGCAAAGTACTTGAAAATCCTTTACACTCTTTTTTTTGTATTAATACCCATAAGAATGATAAAAAACTACTGAATATATTCAGAATTTCCAGTGAAGCACATTTTGCCTGCATGTGTATGTATTTTTTTCTGCATGAAAGCAGAAATCATAGTCCTATAAGGAATTTAAATTACTGTATTTAAGCCCTGTTTTTAAGTTGTCTAATTTAGATCACTTTGAAATATTCGACCGACCATTTTCTGAGCCTGATACTTTCAGTATTGGTAAAATTTAATACTCTGAAATTCTGTGGTGCTGAAAGTCTGTGTTAAAAATAGTCTTAGGCTATGGACTTATTTCAGGACTAAGCCTTTTGGAAGTTGACTTTTCTCTTCCAATTGCTTGTGCTTTCGGCAGTGCTTTGGCAGCTGACCTAAGTTTATGGAACAACTGAAGGCAGTGACACTGTAGTGCGAGCATGTAAAATTCATGCTGCCAACAGGTGCTTCATAGCTGTCTACAAAAACATAATCTTAGTATTCACTTGTATATGCCTTATGTGTGCAATAGACTGAAGAGTAGTAGCAAGACATGTGAAATAGGGGAGAGTACAGTACCAGGCCATCAAACCTACAGCTCTGAAGAGTTTGCTACAAAAATTATTTGACAGTGCTTTCTTCTACTGCTGGAAGACCGGACCTCAATGCACACCTTGTAGTTGCCAGTGCAGTGAAGCAAGTGAGGGGGCTTGGGGGTGTTGCTCCGGCACTATTGCAAGAACTCTTCTTTGTAATGCAGTTTCAGACAATGGGTGGGATGAGTGTATCTTGTTCATGAGTTTAGGTAGGATTAGGACTTTCTCCAGCTTTTACACTTGACTCCTAACTTCAGGTTTAGGTCATTCTGTCATCTGCTGGAAAAAGTAAGAGAAACCGTGTTGAAATCTGGGATCTTAAGTAGCAAGAAAATGGGACACTTGATTCCTGGAACAGATTTGTCAATGCCACACCTCTGGTATTGTGCTTTTAGATATTGTAATGTAACTGTAATTGAGGGGTAAAAAAAAAGAAAGTATAAAATCACGTCTTGTTTAGTAATTTTCTTTACGTTCTGACAAATCAATCCATTTAATTCCCTTAAACTGTGAGGATAGAAACTAGGAAAAAAAGCACGAGAAGTGATAAATGTGCAACATGTATTTCTGATAAGTTTTCGGTCTGGCAATATATCAATAATATATCTAATACAGGATCTAGTTTGAAAACATATATTTACATATATTTCATGGGATAAGTGAACCAGTGGGAGAAACACCTGACAGGTGTTGGTTGGTTACTGCACACATTTAGAAAATGTGTATTGTCCAGAATTCCCATGAGATAAATTGAAAGTACTTACGTCAGTCTTCAAAATGCATAGTTAGTTTCTAAAAAAAGGCCTAATGTTCTTTTGTGTAGGCTCCTGAAAGGAAGGGCGGGCTTGCAATTCTTCAGTCACACAGCAGTGACCTAATTCATCAAGGCATTTTAAACATGCACCTGCCTTTGTATTATTTACTTCTCATGCATAAATTTAGGTATTTTTGAGACCTTTGCTCAGTGAATGCCTTAATATACCCATTGTTTTTTCATTGTGCAGCCTTCTCCTTCTGACCACCAATCACAGAATCATTTGGATTGGAAAAGAACCTCAAGATCATCACATCCAACTGTTAACCTAACACTTTCAAGTGCAACCACTAAACCATAGCCCAGAGTCTCGAGGGTTGGTGATTCTACCACTTCCCTGGGGAGCCTGTTGCAATACTTAACGACCCTTTCAGTTAAGAAGTTTTTCTTAGAATCTAATCTAAACCTTCCCTGGCACAACTTTTCCTCTTGTCCTATTGCTTGTAACTTGAGAGAAGAGGCTCAAGTTGGATTCGAGAAGAAAGAGTTGTACTTATGATCCTTATGGGTCCCTTCCAACTCAGGATATTCTGTGACTGACATCCACCTGGCTACAACCTCCTTTTAGGTAGCTGATCAGCGAGCAATTAGGTCTTCCCTCAGCCTCCTTTTTCCCAGGCTAAACAACCCCACTTCCTTCGGCTGCTCCCTGTAAGTCCTGTTCATTAGACCCTTCACCAGCTTTGTCGTCCTTCTGTGGACATGCTCCAGTCCCTCAATGCCTTTCTTGTAGTGAGAAGCCTGAAACTGAATGTAGTACTCAAGGTGCCGAGTACAGGAGAATGCTCACTTACCTGGTCCTGCTGGCCACACTATTTCTGACATAAGCCAGGATACTGTTGGCCTTCTTGGCTACCTGGCACACTTCTGGTTCATACTCAGACATCTGCCAACCAACATTGCCAGGTCCTTTTCCACAGGGAAGCTTTCCAGCCATTCTTTGAGCCTGTAGCATTGCCTGGGGCTGTTGTGACCCAAGTGCAGGACCTGGCACTGAACCTTGTTGAACCTCATAAGGTTGGCCTCAGCCTATTGAACCAGCTTGTCTACATCCCTCTGTAGAGCCTTCCTACCCTCAAGTAGATCAACACTCCCGTGCAACTTAATGTTGTCTGCAAAATTACTGAAGGTGCACTTGATCCCCTTGTCCAGATATTAATAGATATTAAACAAAACTGGCCCCAGTACTGAGCCCTGGGGAACACAGTTTGTGATCAGCCACTAACTGGATTTAACTTCACCACAGTTCTTTAGGTCTGAACATTCGGCTAGTTTCTTACCCAGGAAAGGCCTGTCCAAGCATGAGCAGCCAGTTTCTCCAGGAGGATGCTGGTGGGGAATAGTGTCAAAGGTTTCACTGAAGTTCAGGTAGACTACAACCACAGCCTTTCCATCATCCATTAAGTGGGTCACCTTGTCATAGAAGGAAATCATATTGGCCAAGGAAGATGTGCTTTTCACAAACCCATGCTGATCGGGCCTGATCATCTATCTGTATGTAAATCCTTAGTAACCTTTGCTATGGAGATACTATACTGGATCTGTGAGGAATGGAGTTAAGTGTCATGTTTCTAGTTTGTGACTAAAAGACTGTTGGAAACACACCAGTCTTTTAGCTGTTGCTGAGAAGTGCTTGCATTGGGTTAAGGTGCACAAGGTTGAAGGCTTTCTGTGTTCCTCATTCTGCCTGCCAGTGGGCAGGCTGGGCTTGGGCACGAGGGTGGGAGGGAACACAGTGAGGACAGTTGATCCAATGTTATCCTCAACAATGAAAGCTGAGTTATTTTCTAAAGTAGCTGTTGCTTGGGGACTTGCTGGGCAGCGGGAGGTGGTGAGTGATTGCCTTGCAGTTGCTTGGGTATTTTTTTTCTATTCCCTTTGCTTATTAAACTTACTTTATCTTGTCTCATGACTTTTTCATGATTTTGCTTTTACCATCTTCTCCCCCACCCTTCTGTGGTGGGAGCAGGTGAGTGCTTAGCTGCTAGCTGAGATCAACCCACCAGAGGTAGCCACAGAAATACTTACTGCTTTAATTCCTAGTATCATCCTCACTCAGAAAAGTTTGTGCCAGGTAGGTGGAAGCTAAGTCAGTGATGTTTAAACTGGAAATATGATGCCATTTTTTAAACAGTTGGAGTAATGAATCATTGAACACAGGAACAAGTGGCTCACCTTAAACCCTGAAATTTGAATCAGATTACTTCAACTGATGAGAGAAAGATCAGTTTTAGCCTGTTGAATTATCTTTTAGGGAAGTCTATGATATGCAGTCAGTGTTGTTTCAAGGCTGTAATTTAAGGAAATCTGTCCAGGTTGTAATAATTTTTCCTAGCCTTTCCCTATGAGTATTCCTTTTGGTGTAAATCCTACAGATCTTTCAGAAAAACAGTAGTTTTCATTTAGTTTTGGTTGAACTGTGAAGTGCCTTGCCTTCAGGGTAGAATTTCTACTGACTGGTAGAGTGGATGGAAACCCAAGATTTCTGAATTACACTTTAGGGAAACCTTACAGTGTTTCTGCCATAACACAAGCTACCCTTGTTTGATAAATCCTTGCTGAGTTTAGATAATGATATGGGAGGCATAAATCCACAAACGTGACATTGTTATGCAGAGATACAGGACTGCTGGAAGAAGCATAAGCTATCATAGAAAATTTCGTAGTTTGAAAACTGTGAGAGAAAACATAACTGTGAATATACTTGGCATATCTGAAAGCATATCTTTAGCCTTTTGTTCTTATACTGAGAAGTAGCTAAATGTTTTAGAGTAGCCTGGTACCAGTGACCTCCCTTTTGACAGCATTCTTGTTGGCAATGATTGAGTGGGAGAAAGGAAATCTTTCAATAATAAAGCTAAAGAGCAGAGGTGTTTGAAGCTGTTTTGTGAACTCAGACATGGTATAATTATGTCTGGGACAATGATATTTGAAATATCTAGAATAAGACGAGGAAAAAACCCTCAAAGGATACATAAGAGAAAAAATACGGCAAGAGGCTTAGATAGTGTATGTTATGATGATGTGAGTGGTTGAATTTGATAAACTGTCAGGAGTTTGCTGAGTGAAACTTCTGAATTGTCCATAGGATCTCATCTATGCAAAAAGTTTTTTGTTTCTGGATCAGTAAGTAAGATCAATGATGCATATTTTAGCAACTGTTAGACACATGAGTTGGGTTAATATCAGATAGGGCTACTTCATCCAATTCAGTGAACTGATCGTATCATTTGCAAAGAGTTTATAGTGGAAAGAATGTGTTGTTTCCATTTTGGTCTCTAGAGTCTTTCTAAATATATGCTTAGTAACATATCCCCCGAAACTGGTCTTCTGTTATTGAATTGGCAGTGATACTTGTTTTGAGACTCCCTCTTATTATTTTATGGTCCAAAACTGTACCAGTTTTGTTTATCAGACAGTTACCAACCTGCTTTGAGATGTGAACAAAAGCAGTTTGAGACTTAGAATGATAGCAGTCTGAGCTTGAAAATGTTATCCATGTCATTAATCCCGTATTGTACATTTGCCTACCAGTGCCACCTTTAGGGGAGTTTTGTTTGCACTTTAATATCAATTTTGTACTTTTTTTTTTTCAGTTGTATACCCAATGTAAATTCTTTGAGGTGTGTATCATGCTGTGTACTGTAGTTCTGTGATACTAAAGGTAGCTGCACAGCTAGCTGAAGTGGCGGGATGAGTAGCGTTGAGACCTGGACAAAGAAAGAGTTGGTTGAAAATTTTTTTTGTCGATTCCAGGTAAAAGTCTGAAGATTATCCCAGACAACTGAATAGGACTTCTAATCCTCAACTGCTTTTCCACCTTGGTTAGTTTGAAACTAGTATGCTGCAGGCGTGTGAATTGTATTTATGTAGAGCTGTGCTTTGTGTTGAATAATTTATATCATAGGGAGATGTAATTTCATGAACACTTCAGGTATGTTGAGTCCATTTTGATTATAGTCTATAATGTTATTTTCTTCTCTTAATTCTGAATTGCTTGGGATGATTTAAAGCCTGTCTATTTTCTGAAAGAAGGATGCTGGTATTTTCCCTTCGTTTCCTTAGAAAACAATAATTTTTGGTGATGTTTACCTTTCAGATTGCACTTAAGAATTGCAGACTTTTATTTTTAGCCAGTAAGAATAACGCTGAAATATACTTCCTAAATTATTTCTTTTTCTTTATTAATACAGAAATTACAAAGAAATTATGAAGAAGCAATGACTCAATCACCAAACACAAAACTCACTTTCCTTCCACGGGTTTTCACGCAATTTTATATCTTTTTTGGTCACTTACAGCCTGTATGATGTGTAAATTTACATGTTGGCCTGTCTTCCAAGCATCTGAACTCCATTGTAGTCAGTGGATGTATAGCCAATGCAGTCAGTGGAGCCTGGAGAGCAATTCTTGTCATCCTAAGTGGACGTACACTGGCTAGTCAACTCTGAGCTCTCTAAGCTCTCTTGACTTCTTCATTTACAAGATCACCATTGACATTGCTGTGAAGACTGCTGTATTTAATTGTCTTAATTTGGAACTACATTCCATCAAAACCTTGTAGTTTAAGCTAAGTCACCTAGTCTCTCTGGTCAGGAGAGACAGGCATCTTCTGAGGGCAATTCACTCTATTTATTTGAAACATTTAATTTAAACCTTGAAATCAGAGCATAATGCACCCAAAATCTGTGCATGCTCTGACATTGTCCATAGAAGTCGATATAGTTAAAAACAAACCCTGCAATTGTTGTGTAGTTACTGTTATCAATTACAGGACAAGATAGAATGTCTCTTAATTAACTTAATAACCTCATAGGTACATTTAGACATAGCTAATTAGAGCTTTCTTGTAATTTGGCCTATGATTAATAGACTGTGAAGACTGTTTCATTTGTATTGAATGCATGGACAGTCACAAGGATATTAAAATTTGAGCCTGCATTGAATAACTAATAGAGGACCTCAGGATAGCACAATAGTGAAAGATTATTCTGTTTATAAAGAATTAATATATTAAGTTGCTAGTTTAGACCTTGTTTTTTCAACATCTTTTGCAGCCTTATAAATATGTGCATGAATGTCCCTCTTGGAAGCATCCACAGATGAACTTTTGCAAGTTAATAAAGCTAGTGAAGATACTGTTGTGGTTTAACCCAGCAGGCAGCTAAACAACCACCCAGCTGTTCACTCACTCCACACCCAACAGTGGGATGGGGGAGAGAATCAGCCAGAAGAAAGGTAAAACTCTATAATAACAACAATAATGATGATAATAATGATCAATATACAAATTAAGTGATGCACAGAACAATTGCTAATCACCCAAAGCTGATGCCCAGCTAGTTTCTGACCTGCACCACCCTCTGGCCAACCTCCCATTATATACTGACCACTATATATGGCATGGAATATTCCTTAGGCCTGCTTGGGTCAGCTGTCCTGGCCATGTTCCCTCACAGCTTTCTGTACATCTCCAGCCTTCTTGCTGGCAGGGTGGCATGAAAAATCCTTGTCTGCTTAGCAGCAACTAAAATATTAGTGTATTATCAACATTATTTCCATTCTAAATCCAAACCACAGCACTGTACCAGCTACAAGTAAGAAAATTAATGCTATCCCTCATGAAATCAGGGCAGATACCATTACAGAAGAAAGGAGAAATAACTGGTTTCATTTCTGTTTTGCCCAGTGCAAGGTAAAATCCCTGAAGGGGTTAATAGATTTTCTGGAGCTTTTATCAGCTTTTTGACCTGTTATTTCTCAATCTGATCAGGACATAACATAATTTGGGGCAATACAGTGGGGAAGAAGCAGAAATTAATGTATTATGTAGTAATCATGGAAGTTCCCTTTCGGCTGTTTCTGGGCTGCAGTGTCTCTTGTGGGTGCACAGGGAGTTAATAGCTACTGATATCTGAACGGGCTTCTTCACTTGTTACACAGCTAGAAGGGAGAGACTGAAGGGGGTCCCACTGATAGAAAAGATGAAAAGACATAGGGTGATAAGAAGACATAGCAGTGGAAAGAAGATAGGAGAAAGATTATGGGTAGCAAACAGTTCATCTGGCAGCATGAAGGCCCAATATGCCATGACTCTATATTTGTTGTTATAAGGCATATTGTGCACAGAAGAACATCTTATGAAGGTAGGGAAAATTTTATTTTTCTTCTTTGAATTAGGTGAAGTTTAAACCTATAAATAGGAGCTCAAAAGGCAAAAATTACAGTTAGTATTTTTAAGAGACATAGAAGTGTCTAAAATTTCTGTTTTCATGCATAGTTGAAACATGTCTGTTGAATTTTTCATCAAGAAATCTCAGTTTCAATGATCTTGTGCCATTTTTATTCTGGTGTTAATGCAGAGGCGGCTTCATTGAGACTAGTTGGTCTTTTTCCTTTTCTTTTTCTTGTGAAACCTTGCCTACTTAGCACATTGTGAGTCAGATCAGGCTGCTGCTAACCAAAAAGGAATTTTATTTTTGTAACTTGTTGTACACTTTGGTTTTTCATGTATAATACCTTCACTTTTGTCATCTTTTTGAAACATTTCAAACTTGCAAGAGTATATTTAGTGTACCATGTAGTATGTTATTGCTGCTGTCTATTAAGATGTCATCCAAGTAACAGATGAGAGCATCAAATAAAACTTGCATAATTTAACCAGAAGTTTAATGTACTTTCACTAGGGAATGCTAAAATGAGAATATCCCTGATAGCCATTCCTAATCTGTGATGTCATTTTGCCTTCGGTGTGAAGGTGGTTTTTTTTGTTTGTTTGGTTGGGTTTTTTTTGTTTGGTTCCTTTTTTTGTTGAGTAGGTTTTGTTTGTTTTTCTTGCCCCTCCCACCCTGTGGCACAGCCAAGCAATTAAACATGGGTTGATAACTATTTGCTTGCAAGTGCCAGTTTGGTGGGGATGACAAGTGTCTCAAAGGTAGCATGAGCTTGAAGAGGTTGTGGGCTGAGTGGGTGGTGTTAGATCCCTCAGTAAACTGAGTGGAAGAAATTGGTAAGAGGGCTAAGGCAGTGAGGATCATGGAGTTGTGTTCCTACTTCTGGGATCTCTGACAGTGTGTGTATCAGGAAGATCTGGAAGGAGTTAACACCCGCACATGAATGTGGATTTACACAGGGCATATATCTGAAGGTATTGTCACTGCGGTTACTGCTAGTTGGGGTGGAGGTGAGCTTTGCAAATTCTGCAAAGGTTGTTTTTTCTGCAAAAGCTGTGGTTCGATGCCACTTTTATACCTTGCTTGGAACAGCTCGAGAAGCAAATCTGTAAGAGCTTCTTCGCTTTCGCAGTGGAATGCTCAGAGTAGAGCTTTGTTTTCCGTAAGCGGCAGGCTTTGTGATCTGAATCACGTTTGTGATGGCTTGAAGTTGTTTTACTTTTAATGACATTTCTAAAAGTGCTTGTGTCAAATCAGTTTGAGACTATGTTTCGGGGGGGTGTGTGTCAGGGTTTTGTGGGGGTGGGGAGAGGGCGCAAGGACCTGCCACTGACCAAGGCTGGAGGCAATGAGCAACAGTGGTATCACCTCTGTGATAACATATTTAAGAAGGAAAAAAAAAAAAAAACCCACACCCAAGCAGCAGCTTTTTGCAGCCAGAGAAAGGAGTGAGAAGATGTAAGGAACTTTGTGGACACCAGGGTGAAGAAGGAGGAGGATGAGGCCAGGTGCCAGAGGAGAGATTCCCCTGCAGATTGTGGAGAAGACCATGGTGAAGCAGGTTGTCACCCTGCACCACATGTAACGTGATGGGGAGTAGGGATTTGCCCTGCAGCCTGTGGAGGACCCCTCAGTGGAGCAGGTGCAGCACCTGAAGAAGACTATGACTCAGTGGGAAGCCTCTGCAGGGGCAGGCTTCTGGTAGGACCTGAAGGCCATGGAGAGAGGAGCCCATGCTAGAGCAGGTTTGCTGGGTGGAATTGCTGGGGGTCCCCCTATGTGGGACCGTGTTGGAGGATTGGAGCATGTCCAGAGAAGGATGATGAAGCTGATGAAGGGTCTGAAGCACAAGTCCTACAAGGAGCAGCTGAGGGAGCTGGGGCTGTTTAGTCTGGAGAAAAGGAGCAGCTTATGGGAGACCTTATTGCTCTCTACAACTACTTGCAAAGTGGTTGCAGAGAGGTGGGGGTCGCTCTCTTCTCTCAGGTAGCAAGCAATGGGACGAGAGGAAATGGTTACACACTGCACCAGAGGAGGTTTAGGTTTGATGTCAGGAAAAGTTTCTGTATTAAAAGAGTTGTTTGGCATTGGAACAGGCTACCCAGGGAAGTGGTGGAGTCATCATCCCTGGAGGTATTTAAAAGCGAACAGATGATGTGGTGATGGACATGATCTAGAGGTGGACTAGGCAGTGGTTAGGCTGTGGTTGGACTTGATGATCTTAAAAGTCTCTTCCAAGCCAAATGATTCTGTGATTCTGTGACCTGGCCTAAGAGTCTGCACTCAATGGAAGACTCACTGGAGCTGTTTGTGAAGAACTGCAGCCTATATGAAGAACTCACGTTGAAGTTCATGGAGGACTGTCTCCTATAAGAGAGGGGGGAAGAGTGTGAGGAGTCTGTCCCCCTGAAGAGGAAGGAGGGGAAGTGAACCTGTGATGAACTGACCACAATCTTCATTCCTTGTCCCCCTGTGCTGCTGGGCAAGGAGGTGAATCCCTGAATGATCTCTCCCTGTCCTTGTCTTAACTCCTAAGTCTCATATTTTCTTCCCTGTCCATCTGAGGAGGGGAGTGATAGAGAGTGGTTTTGGTGGGCATCTGGCCTCCAGCCAGGGTCAGCCCACCACAGCTTATTACACAAATAAGGAGTATTTTTTTGAACTGAATACTGTTTTCAGATTATGAGGATTCCAGAAATGTAATTTCTTTTTTACTTTAGGTGTACAAGATTGGTACGACTCATTTGTTACTCAAGAAGTAAAGTAGCCTATATCCATAGTCCATTCACCTTTTCTAATTGATGTCACAGAACAGAACTGATTGTGCTCTGGGATAGAACATATCTATGTATCATTCAGGCCTTATTGTCACAATGAGAATAGTAAATGAAAAGTGGTCCTTTTGAATAGGAGCTGATTTCACATATCTTGGAATAGCACTTTTTTGTACTTTGTGAATTTATGTTCTTTGGTTTTTATTACCATGTCTCAGAATAAGGTAAAGAATCCTATAATCATCTTTATTTCATTAGGTCTGCCTCTGTTAATTAAAGACCATTTCTTCCTGTGACAAGGATGTCAGTGATGACAACATTGAAGTGGCATTTGTCTCACTTTGACATATAGAAGATCTAAAATTTTTGATCGCTGTACCATCTTTCTTAATGTGATATTAATTTTGTAATTTATTATTAATAGATTATCACCTATGTGTGTCTTAAAAAATTAGTATCAATGCATGTATCTCAGTTCTCATCATCTTTATTGATCTCAGAAATAATATTCAAACCACGATTCAGAGAAATTATTTAAATTACAAGTCAGCTATTACAGAATGACACTTTTCGTTTGGTAACAGAATCTTCAGCAGTGGAATTTCTACAGCTCTTGTGGTCCATTACAGGCACAAGATTATATCTTTACACTTGTCACTAATTCTACATTTTGGCCAGGAAAAAAAGAAAGGTTTGCTGTTAAAGTGTTGCCAAGCAACCAAAATACGAATTACTTCAATTTCTGGATTTTTCTTTTATGATTTATACCAGAGGGTTTCTCCTACCTTGGTGAGAGACAGTCTAGAGGAAGTTACACTTCATAGCTGTCCATATTCAAGATCAGTAAGTACCTTAATTTCCCCATGTGGAGTTCCATTTAAAAACCAGGGACACTTTTTTTGTTTGTTTCCTGTAGATAATCAAAAATTGTGTCACAGGTGATCTTGTCTTCACAAGACGTGCTGTTGAGCATGTTTTCTCCCTTTTGTTTTCTGCAGTTTAATTTATCTTTGAGAAATGGAAAACTTGTTTCTGTCTTGTTTTCACTTGTACCTAATTGTTTATACCACTGTTTGAGTGAAAAGAACGGGAAGTCTTCAAGTGGGCAAAGAGAACTTGCTGTATCTTAATAATCCTGCATGCTGTTGCTCTTGTTTACTGTTATTTGATATATTCCTTCTTAAGTATCTTTTCCCAGACAATTAACTGATGGTAATACCAAATAACTACTAGTATTTGAAAAATTACCAAAGGAAGTTATGTAGAAAAAATACAGAGGACGTAGACTTAAGTGTGTGTAAGTTATGGTAAGATTTATGCTTAAAATGAATGCTTTTGTTTACTTAGACATTTTTTTGGATCTCGATTTTGTTGTACATTACAGTAAGTTTTTACTTCCATGGAGCTTTTTTGTTTTGAGGTGGCAGCCAAAGATTTCCTGTGGAACTGTGGATTTTAGGGTCACCTCCCGCATTAGTCATTGATTTCCTCTCGGGGCACACATCCATCAGAGAGACACAGCTCTTTTCTGGGTTCCTGATCTGTGTTTTATGTGTAAGGAGCCAGGAAGAACCTCAGCAGCAATATGGAGAGTACTTCTTTGTCTGCAGCTGTCCGAGGCCAGGGTGTTTCACAGCAATCAGATAGTATCAGTGCATGGCATAGGAGATGGTTTCCTGTAGACGTTGGCTTTGCATCCATCTCTGCAACAGTGTAATAAAACATTTGCTTGTGTCTGTACAATAGTATTTTCCAGGACTTGTCTTTAAAAAACTTCCGCCTGTTTGACCAGATGTTGGAGTTCCCAAATGGGAGTGCATATTCTCACCAGGTTGTTCCATGTCTGGGTGAGATAAAAAAATGCACCAACCTTCCTGATAACATCAATTTCCAATGACAAGAAGCTTGGTCAGAGAAGAGCTACTTGGTGCTCCGAAAAAGTGCTTGTTTTGAATGGTTAAGTGATCAGTGTTCAGGTTGTTTTGGATAAATTTGAGTATGTAGTAGCATGAGTCTGGGTTGTTTAACATAAACTCCAGTGGAAGAGTGTCTGTATAGTCAAAAGGCACTTCTGACATGGACACTTTATAAGGTAAAACTCGTGGTAGGTAGTTTTAGAGGATGGTTCCAGCTGTTTCCCTCAAAGTTGAAAAGAGGCTTTTCCTTATCAATGCTTTTATTCTTGGTAAATACAAGATCACTTTAGATGCAATATCCCACTAATTTTTGTTTTGTTTTAATTTTCTGAAGGAGTTGATGACCAAGCTGATAACAGAGACACCTGACCAGCCAATCCCATTTCTAATTGATCATCTTCAGTCCAAACAGGGGAACCGCAGTCAGCTTCAGAGAACATTGTCCGGCTCTGCTGCCCTTTGGGCAGAGAGTGAACCATCAGGTATGTTGTGTATGCTGGAAAGCTCTAGTCTCTGGTATAATCTTCCCACACTTCCATCCATGATTTCCTGGATACATGTGTATCTGCTGAACAGGTACCACACTGTGGTTTTGAGCATGCACAGTAAATCCTGTTTGTCCATTAGATACTGAATTTAATATGCACTGTTGGCTATCAGCTCAGTCTGGTGTATTTGTGTCTGAGATTAGCCTCTGTTGAGGTATTTTCTTTAATAATACGCTTTTTTAAACAACCCATCATTCCAACACTTGGCCAGAAGATGCTATTACTACTTTATGAACTCCAGTGTGAATAATTTATGATTGTAGATCTTTAGAAGCATAAACAAGTTTTCTGAAGTATCTACTCTGATTCTAAAGTAGAACTGTTACCTTTGATAATCTAATAAAAGTTACTGATAAAATACTGATTTTATATTTTAAAATTGACTGATGATCTGAGTATTGCTGATAGTGAGAATGTTAGTTGCTTGACAAATCAACATTTTATGTGTATCAAATATAAAGTTTTAAGAGTAGGAAGTCAAACATGAAAGAGAATAAATGAAGATTAAGGACTTTTTCGTAAGAAAAATTAAGCCATTAGGTTTTTAATGAAAACCAGATTAATTTCTAAATTTTGATGTTTAAGAAATGGAAGAAGTATATGAAATTTAGCATAAACCAGAAATAGAACAAAAAGAGCCAACTTTGTTTCAGACTTAGAGGTTTTGATTTTTCTGGATTAATTGTTTAAGTCTTTGAAAAATGACCCTACAAATGTTATAATTGCACGATTTGATTCTTTTAACAGAAAATAAAGGAACAAGGAGAGACTTTAGAAGTTACGATAAACCTTGGCAGGTAAATGCAAAAAAGCCTAAAAAGTCAAAGAGCGACCTTGCTGTGTCCAACATTTCTCCACCGTCACCGGAGTCCAAGTCATGTAAGAAAGCTTCATTACATTGTTAATTCATGCATACTTCCAAACCCATAGTATGTTTTACTTGAATTAGGATTAAAATGTATATATAGTGAACTCTGAGCAATGGAAATGGCTAGATATCTATGTTAGAACAGTTTGATTCTTGCTTTGCTTTCACTTGAATTATAAATATAATAATACCCTATGTGTCATCTATAGATAGAAGTCTATTCCTGTCATCATACTGTGTTCTTCTGCTCCCTCCCCATGCTTGCACTTCAGACTCTGATAACCATTAAGTAACTTCCATGCTTTCTCCTTAAGATCTCAGGTTCTCAGGTAGGGGTGTGACGTGTTGTTTGTTTGCCTACTACAGGTTCCATCCTTGTTGGTCCATCTTAAGAGAGGGGAAAAAAGGAGGTTGAGCTGTCTAAGCTACCAGGTCCCATGTCACGCAAAGAAATACATCTGTAATAAGACTGGAGTCAAGGATCTGTCCTTGTGGGTTGAAGTGCATCTAATAATGCTCTTCAGTTAGAAAGGCTTGCTCTCAAGCTACCCAAGTCTGTCAGCAGTGTTTGTGGGAGTGTAGCTTTACCCACAAAAAGGGAAGGCAGAATTAGGGTGTGTGTAAGGCAATTGGACATGCATAAATATATAGCACTAGATGGGAATGATTCCGAACATGCTTGTCATGGTTTTACCCCAGCCGGCAGCAAAGCACCAGGTACCTGCTCTCTCTGGAGAAAGGAGGGGTGGAAAAGGAAAAAAGCAAAGGTAGACCTTGTAGGTCGGGAGAGGAATAGTTTACTGGGACAGCAAAGTGAGGGAGAAATGACAATAACAGGACTTTAGGGAAAAATATAAAAAAATTACGATACACAACAGTTTTTCAATGAACTCACAATTTGACCATACAGCTCAGAGCTGTTCTGAAAGCCAGACCATACCTAAACCACCTGTCCTGGAGCCATGCACACCCCTCCCATTNTCATAGAGAGCAAAAGCGTCTACTTTATTTTCCTAAGTGTCTCTTTTTATACAATTCTTCAAGGAAATACTCATGCTCTAAAAATCAGGGATTGGTTACAATGTCTACAAGATATACATGGACTAATATGATTGGTTACATTCCATCATCATCTCTTAGTTAACAATTATCATTGCTTCTGATCTTCGGATGGCTGGGCTCTTTGATCTTGTGCATCCTTCTGAGTTTTATGGCCTTGTTTATCCGGAGAGATCTCAGTCAAGGGCACGATGTCCTTGAGGACTCACGGCAACTTCTTGTATATCGGTTGGAGGGTTATGGCTCCTGCAAGGCCTGTGGCAGTCATCGACATTGCTCTCATCCTAAATCCCAAACACTGCAGTACTCTAGCTATTAGAAAGAAAATTAACTCTATCCTAGACAAACCCAGGACATTACCCACCCCTTATTCTATACAATGTCTGTTGAGTTAAATTAGTCCATGACTTTGGGTTTCATCTGTTACAACAGTCTCTATGAGCAGGAGTGATGATATGCACCATTCGATTGTTGCATTCTGCATCTGGGTCGTGCAGCTGGTGTGGTCCATACTTGTCGTCTGCAGGTTTAAGGTACTGATTTTCAAAGAAGTTGCAGGGTGACAGTAGCTAAGACCAGTTCTAGTCCCTCCATTATGGCACTTATCCTTCATTACCTTGTGTGATTATTACTGTAATCCCATTGGTACAAATGTAGCAACTGTAGCAATGATAATATATAATAGCAGGATTATTTAGCAATTAACATAATACAATTTCTAATTTGTCTAGATTGGCTGTTCTCACCCAAAATCAGATCCACTTGGGGTATACTTTGGAATTCCTCATCCTTCTGCATCACCCACCAAGTGCACCCAGGTCCTTGAGCAAAACCAATCCCGCAAATGGGTTTGCCTTTTCCTGAAGCAGGAGTAACCCAAAGTATTTTCCTCAACATATTCTTCATACCCACTATGTAGACTCTTATCTCCTTCTATAAAACATGGAACTTTGATTGGTTAGAGCTGGTTTCATGAGTAGGCCACCTAGAGTTAACTAACCAGTTGACCTTGCTAAATGTGTATTCCAGTGTTTGATGGTCCCCACCACTCATTGCTCTCAATGTAGTCTTTAGCAGACCATTGTGCCATTACATTTTCCCAGAGGCTGGAGCATGACAGGGGTTGTGATACACCCACTCAATGCCATGTTCTTTGGCTCATGTGTTTATGAAGGTAAATGAGACCTGTTGTCCAATTCAGTTCTTTCTGGGGTGTCATGTTAACAGAGGGTGTATCTTTTTAATGCCCAGGATTGTGATCTGAAGTAGTGACATGGCACATGGCATATGTTTCCAGCCATCTGTTGGTTGTTTCCAATGTTGTAAGCACATAGTGCTTGCCTTGGCAGGTTTGTGGGAGTGTGATGTAATCAGTATGCCATATTTATATTTCAGCCATCATCCTCCATACCAAAGAGGCTTTAACTACTTGACTTGTTTGATTGTAGAACGTCTCATGTTCATGGATGACCTGTGAGATAGTGTTCATGGTCACGTCACCTCAGTCATGAGTCCATCTACATGTTCCATGTCTTCCTTTGTGGCCTGAGGTGTCGTGGCCTATCAAGCTATAAATAATTTACCCTTTTATTGACAGTCTAAATCGACTTGGGCCACTTTAATTTTAGCAGCCTGCTCCACCTATTGGTGGTTTTGATGTTCCTCCATGGCCCAACTCAGGTATGTGATCATCTATATGACGTACTTTTACAACCCATTTTTCTAGTCGGGCAGCAATATCTTGCTGAACCCAGTACTAAGCTGAGAGAGAAGACTAATGTTATAGCAAGCCCGTTCTTTCATAAGGTCATGATGATGTGGGATGAGTAGAAAAAGGAAAATGTCATATTGATTTTGAGGAAGGGCAAGAAGGAGACTTTGGGGACTACAAGCTGATCAGACTAACCTCACTGGCTGGAAGGTTATTGAGCAAATTTTCCCGGAAGGTGTTGCCAACCACAAGGAGAGCAACATGATTGGGAAGAGCAGGCATGGATTTATGAGATCATACATACCTGATCAGATCAACCCGATTACCCCTGAGATGAATTAACTGGCCTTGTAATGAAAGAGAGAACAGCGCATGTTTAATACCTTGACTTCAGCAAAACTCTTGTCTTTCTCACATAGTAACCTTAGTGCTCATCTGGTGAGATAATGGTCTGGATAAGTGGGCGAGCTATGTGGAAAATTGGCTTAAGTGTTGGATTCAAGCAGTTGTGAATGACAAACTCCAGTTGGAAAGCCTATCACTAGCTGCATGCTTAAGGGACTGGTACTGAGATCAGTACAATTTAAAAGTCTTCCTTAATGTCCTGGATGATGTGATAGTGTGTTCTCTTAGCAGGTTTTAGATTAAACTAAATAGTGGGAAGTGGTTGGTATTCTGTGTAGCAGGAGTGCCATTCAGAGGGACCTCAACAGGATAGAGGAATGGGCTGAGAACCTCATGAAGTTTAACACAGTCAAATGCAAGATCCTGCATCTTGGATGGAATAACCCTGAGCAATAGTATCAACTGGGGTCTGAAATGCTGGAAAGTTCCTTTTGAGAGAGAGACCTGGGGTGCTGCTGGACAAGAAATTGAATATGAAACAACTGTATCTGTGTGCCCTTGCAGTGCTCAAACTACTTGACTTGTTTGATTGTAGAACGTCTCATGTTCACTAATGCAGCTCACAGCATTAGCAGAGTATAGCCAGCAGCTTTTATCTCAAGCTTTTGAGATGGTGTCTGGAGATATGATAGCCTGTGTGCTGAAGCAAATCCAGTCGATGTCCACCAAGATGACAAGAGGGCTAGAGCCATGTCATGGACAAGGAAAAGGTGAAGGAAATTAGTTTGTTCTTCCTGGAGAAATGAAAGCTAAGGGGAGATTTCTTTACTGCCATCAACTGTTATGCTGGAGGGTGGTAGATACAGACAGATTCTTCTTGAAGGTGTGTGGTGAAGTGGCAACAAAAATTAAACTGCAAGTGTGGTCAGACACTGAAACAGTTTTTCGGAGAATCTCCATCCTGGGAAATATTCAAAACTCAACTGGACATTCTGAGCAACCTGCCCACAATGGACCAGTTTTGAACAGCAGGTTGAAACAGAAGAATTTCAGAGGTACTTCCCAGCCTAATTATCCTCCAATTCCATACGTTTCTGTTTACTCCTTTTCCTATTGTTTTGCCATGACACTGTTTTAAATCTTGGTTCCTTGTATTATATTAATGACTTATCCCTGTGAATGTTTGACTCTGCAGCTTTTTTTGAAATACATTGTGTGTTTGAACTGTTGTTTTAATTTCTATCAGAGGCTGGCTTCAGCCACGTGGCATTTTTGCCATGTTTTGCTTCTCTTATTTTCAGCCAGCAACCAAATTAATACTAACTTCAGAAGACTTTTTTTTTTTTTTTTTCCTGGGTTTATACCAGAATCAGTGTGTATCATATGCCCCTTCAACCACTCACAGCATCAGAAAGCATGCCTGGTCAGAAGTCATTTATTACTCTGTCCAGATGTGCACAGCATATTCCATTTGTTTTGTTCTTTCAACTTGTACCTCAAAACATTTTTGGGTATGATTCTACATTTTTTTACCAGAACCTTTCCAAAGAGTAGTGAGGATTCATCTGAGAAATGAAATATTTGGGGCCTGATGAGACCTAAAAAAATTACTGTCAGAGTTCTCTTTAAAACAAACAAACAAGCCCCCACACTGAAGCACCTAAAAAGCCCCCAAAACAAACCCAAACTTTAATGGAGTCCATCAGCTGTAGTATGTTCTGTTGCAGAACTTTTGTCTTACAACTGTCATCTTCAAATGATCCTGAACTTGTGTGTTTATTCAGAACCGAGAATTGTCATTTAATAGGAATCTTTGGAAACATCAGGAGAATTGATTTATTTAATCAGGATTTTTTTTCCCTCCAGCAGAGATGATATTGACTGCAGCATACATGTTATTCCTGCACATATATCTCTTCCTTATGCATTTAGCTTTTTTACTGGAAAGATTCCTCCAGTCCCTCACCCTGCCAGCTGTGGTCTCAGTTGCACCTGAAACAAACGTACAAAAAGAAGCCCTGGTATCTACAGGCCCCCTGACCCCTTGTTTGGTGTGTGCAAAAACATAATGAAGCAGAACCTGTTGCTGTTGTCTTGCAAGAAAGAGGCTTGAAGCTAGGTCTGTGTGTGTTTATGTATGTATAAGTATATTTAATGCAATGTTTAGATGATCACATTCTCTATATGATATAAAACAAATCTGGAAATTTCTAAATAGTTTGTGGAACAGAGTTCTTGCTTCCCAGCTAGATATTTTTAGGCAAAATAAGTTGATCTCTTCAGCACCTTCATAATAGATCAGATCACAGATCATCCTTTCATTTCTCTTCACCATTGTCACCATATACCATTCACAATTACAATGTTGTGTACTTGTAATTCTGGTCAGTCTGGGACTTCAGACTGTCATTCTCTTAGCCTTTTGATATCCATGTAATGTGTGAACAAGTTTGGCTGTATTATCAAAGAATTCTAATCTAAATACTATTGTGAGATTTATTTACATGGGTAATTTCATGCTCAATAATCACTCACATATTTCTATTCTTTGAGGTGTAAAATGGTCTTCCAGTGTATTAATGAAATATGGGATTTAATGAACAACTGGTCTGATTCTATCAGCAAATCCATGTCTTTAAAAGACAGTTATATGTAGATTACTGATCTTGTACCATCATCCAGTAGAAAATAAAGATCTGCTGATTTGTGACAGAATTAATAACACATCTATGAATTATCCTCATGTGCATTTTGTAAGGGGTGAGCAGGGGAATGCCACCAGAAAAATAGAAATACTGAAAAGGATGTCTTTGCAGCCTTCTAACGTGAGATGGGAAGCTCTCAGCTCCACAAAGGGAAAAACCTCAGTATTTCTATACAAATGCTGTGATGTAGAGGTAATAAATCTTCTAAATTGTAGGCAAATATTTTCAAGATAAAGCGGTACAAAATCTCTAAAATAACTCGGATGAGGTTGAGATGTAGGTTACTGATTTTTGAGGAATGTGTGAGTATAATGAAGAGGAAGGCCAGAGTATTATGACAGGATTTTACTAAGTGTGTAGTGACAGATACATGGAAATGATATCATAGAATCATAGAATCATAGAATTTTAAGGCTGGAAATGGCCCCTAAGATCATCTGGTCCAACCATTAGCCCACCGCCACCAAGTCTACCCTTAGACCATGTCCTCAAGCACTGCATCTACCCGTCTTTTAAACACCTCCAGGGATGGGGACTCAACCACCTCCCT
>VXBZ01007442.1:69299-98396 GCA_013399135.1 Heliornis fulica | reverse complement strand
CTTCTTGAAGTGAGGGGCCCAAAACTGAACACAGTACTCGAGGTGAGGCCTCACCAGTGCAGAATACAGGGGGATTATCACCTCCCTGGTCCTGCTGGCCACACCGTTCCTGATACAAGCCAGGATGCCATTGGCCCTCTTGGCCACCTGGGCACACTGCTGGCTCATGTTTAGGCGGCTGTCAACCAACACCCCCAGGTCCCTTTCCGCCAGGCTGCTCTCCAGCCACTCCTGCCCAAGCCTGTAACGTTGCCTGGGGTTGTTGCGACCAAAGTGCAGGACCCGGCATTTGGCCTTGTTGAACGTCATACTGTTGGCCCCTGCCCAACAATCCAGCCTGTCCAGATCCCTCTGCAGGGCCTTCCTACCCTCCAGCAGATCGACACTCCCACCCAATTTGGTGTCATCTGCAAAAATATATATGGTGGATGTCAACCATACATAACATTATGTAGTTCAAAAGATCTCAAGGAAAGGTTATATGGTCTTTATACGGTTCTGCATGCTTCATACAAAGCAATCCACTTGAAAATGACCAGTGCTTGTTGATCTTCTCAGTGGGAAGGTACAAGTTCATATTTTAAAAACATTTGTAAGCAAGCAGAAAGTGAACATCCAAAGAAGGGGCACATGTGGTACTAAGGTGGATTTTAGTTTAAATGTCCATTCATTAATTAGAAGAGTAGGTAAATAAGAACAACTCTAGTTCTTCCATAGAATCAAACTCACTTCAGAACCAAACTCACTGTTGAAACAAATTCTATTCAAACTCAGACATGTTCCACTACAGCCTGTCTGTTTTGATATATTTTCACTGAAGTACAAAATGTTCACTGAAACAAAGACTTTAGTGCACCAGCCTGTACATTTCCACCATGCTTTTGACTGGTCTCCAACCATCCATTCAGCAAGATGCATCCAAGTTAACTGTGTTTGTGGGACATCCCTCTGAAACTAGAAGCAATGCCATTGTGTCTTGAGCAAGCTTCCCAACTTCCCATATATAGAGTGTTTATATTCTTATTTTCCTCATACAGGTTGGCCGCTGTACTTGGCAGTTGCTGATCCTGGTAGCTCCACAGCTGTTAATTACAAGTTTGCATTGTTTCATTCATCTTCTTTCCCATGACAAGTTTTTTTCCAATATCATATGTTTTCTCAAAAATCCTGTCCTTGGGTATTTTGAAAAATGTAGTTTATCTCAAATTGACATGATATCAAATTCCAGCTTGAAATTCTCTGCAGCTCTAAGGTTTTTCTTTGTACATGACTTTACTATATTAAATTCTTGGCTGTTTGCACTTCGGTGGTACTGTGAGATTTCTCTGGTGTGGCAAGTTCAGTACACAGAAAGAAAAGTCTGTCAAACTGCTAGTAGGCTTCAGGGAGTGTTGCAGTAGAATATAGTGTTGGTACACTGAAGGGAGAAGATGATATTGCTGAAAAAGCAGGCAGTAAAAGAGCATGTGATCTCACTATAAAACAAAGGTGAGTGAAAATAGACCTCATTGTAGAATTTATTTCTACTTTTCTGAATATTTAAATTCAGTAAAAGTTTTGAAGAAAAAATACTAGATGGAACTTTTTTTTTCTATAAATAATATAAGGATGACAAATATTGAAGTTGTGCTATTTAAGTTAGCTTTGTTTAGGTCTATGAATGTACACAGTTTTTGGTCACACAAAAATTTAGGTTAATTGTGGTTGAACAGTGGTTCCTACACCAGAGAATTATAAAATAAATGACATTTTAAAGTATCAACAAAAATTATAAGCTTGTCATCTGAGTAGATATGCTAGTCATGCCCTAATACTTCAAAGGCTTCTCTATTCTTTAGCAACCACCATAGCTCTTTAATTCCATTGTCCTCAGAAGGAAAGATATGATTTGTCTTTCTTGAACACAAAGCAGAACCAGACTCATACTCCCACTTATCCCTCCTCTCTTCCCTTCTCCTTATTGAGGCTTCCTGTGTCTCTTCCCTCCTATTCTGATCTGTATGGGTCCTTTTTAATGTCTCCTTTGTCTTATGTCTCTGAGAATATCTGTAATTGTAGTCTAATGTATTAAAATCCTTAATGCTTACTCAGGTTCCTGAGTGGCTCTTTCAGGTCAGAATATACTCTAGGTTGTCAGACTCTGTGTAGGTCTGGTTTGGAGATGGCTTGGTTTGTGTCTATGGGTGATGGAATCATATTCTTTGTGGCAAAAGTACTTCAGCATACCGTTTTCCCATTCCTTTACCTGGAGAAGTCTTACTTAACTTGAGCTTTCCTTGTGGAGTTGATCCAAAGTGAAGTAGATTCTATATTCACCCAGAGAGAGAGCAGTCAGCGATGAAGCTAATTTCAGTGTCAGTAGTGATTTAGCGCATTTTGTAATAGCCGCCAGAACTCGAAGTCTGTAGTTTCTCCATACCATGATAAAAGCACTCTGAAATTCAAAGCGACTAAAAGAGAACCCTTTTTTTGCATGATCTGTAGGGGTCTGCAAGTTTCCTTCCTAGTGTGTCATGAAAATGACGTTTGTAAGAATAAATTAGCTGACAAATATAAATTCTCCATCCAAATATTAAATAAAAAATTCAAAGCTGACCAGGATGTGTTGGACATTATAGGCTTTGTTTTTTAAGTTGTTTTAAAGTGAGTAGTTAGCAACCATTGATAAAGGCAACTGGTCCTTTCTGTTGGCAATGTTGACTAGGCAGCATCATCTTCATAACAGCATGTGCAGTTCTCAGCACAGTAATTTTGTGTTGAAGACAAAGCAACAATTGCATTTGGTGGTGAAGGCAGCAGATCACATAGAACATGTTAAACTGCAGATCCAGAGACAGCATAATTATTTTTCTTAAATTTCTACAATTTGTCCAAAATAGATCATTGTGGGTCTTACATATATCAAAGTCATTCTCTTTCTTCCTGCCATTGTAGGTAAAGTTAGCTCAGCAGTTGAAAAAATGTTATTTTAAAAGTAAAGCAAAATTTTGGTAATAGATAACGAGAGACTGTAAACTCAGGATTGTGCTTTCCAAAGTTTGTTTAAGTATTGGAAAAAGATTACAGGCTATACATCATAGGGACATATTTTATTTTACTGTTTTTATGAACTGTGTTATCTACACTTTTTTTTAAATTCTGTATATGTATTGTTTTAAAAGCTTTAAAATATTTATTATTTATTTTTTATTTTTTATAAAATGACTAGCAAAGACAAAAGTACCAGTTACTCATTTTCATGTTGATATTTTTCTTTATTGGCCCTTACAGACATACATTTCTATTTTGATAAAAATGAAGTCACTTCATAAGCAATATTTTTGTTACGTTTTTCTGTTATTTCAATATTTTAATTATTTTAATTGTTAATCTTAGTTATTCCTGTATGCCAGTTCAGTTACGTGAATCATCCCAAGTATGCATTTGTTCATAGATGTTTTCATTTTTACTTCACATTGACCAAATATTTCCAGCTGTTAAAATTGGAGGGTATTTCCACTCTAGGTGTTTGAGCTTGTAAACTCACTGTGCAGCTTTATTTCTACTGTAGGAGTCTGAACTACCAAATCTAAACTTCATCTATATATCTGTGTACGTTTAGTGCCAAGGTCAATAGAGCATCCTAAATGGGATTGGAGGACAAAACCGGAGAACCATGATTTTGATGAACTAAATCATATTCTTCAAGAGAGCAAAAAACTTGGAAAAGCCCTTGAGAATCTGTCTCGCAGTAAGTTGATTGATTTTAGTTTTTTAATGTAACCTTGGAGCCTGAATTGTAATTTGGAAGTACATATCACAAAGGTGGTCTTTTACTCAATGAAGACCAAGTTCATTGACATCAGCAGTTACACTCCTGTTGATGAGGTTTACAGAGTGTTTGAGATAATTTAGCAGCTCTCCTGCTGCTGACTGAAACTGCTTCCCCTGTACTTCCTTTTTTGTTATGTTAGTTTATTTGCCAGTTTAGTAAGCTGAATTAGCTCATGAAGAGGTGAACAAAAGAGGGCTGGTTTAAGGAAAATGGTGAGGACATGCAGCAGTTGGACTGTTCCTTTGGGTGGTAGCACTTAGGTTTGATTAACCTTTGTGAAACTTTAACCCTGTTGATGGAGGTCAGACCTGTCATTGAAAAATTATTAGGTATTTTGTTAACTACCAGTTAACTACTTCCAGATTTCACAAGCAATTCAAAGAAATACTTTAAAGCATCTCAAATACTCAAAGCATGGTAGTCATTTACTTCATAGCAAAACTGAAGTATTATCCCTTAAAAGGCGTAGTCAGACAGGAGCAGTGTTTTAAAAACAGCGTATGAAGACTAGCTCTTTCCTGGAGAAGATAATTCTGAAGTACATTGGTGGAAGCAAACACTACTAAAAATCGTCGAAGTATGAAAAGTACTCTTTGCCATGGTACATGAAAACTAAGTATGTCATAGTCTAGGAGACATTTGGATAAGAAGTATTTTCTTTCTGCTCATTAAGTTTTCTCCATCACACTTCCTGATTCACTGGAGAAATTGCAGATGGTGAGGTCAGAAACAGAGCTGAGTGAACAATGGGAGATCTGTTTTGTGGAGAATTTTGAGATTCAGCAATCTTCCAAACTGTGTCAATTACTCAAAACTCATTTGCCCACATCCTATATCTCCCAAATGATTTAGATTGATCACAACAATTACATTCTGAGCAATTTTCATCTTTATATTAATTATAGTAATATAGTTACACAATTCTTCTCACATACATTACTAGTAAAGTGGTCTCCCTACCTCTAAAGAGCAAAGCCACCTCCAATGAGAGTCTCTGATTTGCAGCCCCACTGTTTTCTGACCATGTTACTGTGATGGGCATGAGGGTCATTTTTAAGCCTTTCTCCTTTAGAGACTTCTAACCCAGTTTGACACAGATACAGAATTTTTATTTTATTTTTTTTCAATTTCAGAAGGGGTTATTTATTCACTGTCTGGAGAAGCAAACCAATCAGATGTGAGAGTTCAGTAATAAAGGAGCAAATCCATTCTTCAGTTCTACATCTTTGTCTTTCCTTGTGAATATTGTGTAGTTTCCACTGAGTTCTGGCTTCCTTAGACCTAAAATAAGGTATTTATTGCAGCATTCTGTACCTTTCTTTGCCACAGAGTTTTCTAACTGGAGTGCAAAACAATGCAACTTTTTCTGGGTTCTATACCTTGGATTAGAGGTGGATGTACCTCAACAGTGTTATTGGAGTCAAGAGTTCATAGAGTAATTTCACAAATTAAACTTTCTTCATTATTTCTTGCTAGTACTTGATATCTGTTTATCAAAATAATAGGGAATTTTAAACCTGTCCCCCAGAGTGTTTTAAATCACTTGCAACCTGATACTAAGATCACTTTCATAAATGTGAAGAATAAATTTCTTCATCCAGATCATTAACGGAAATATTGTCAGACCTCTTCATGATTCCATTTCAGATCTGACAACCAGCCCTTGAAAGCCTCTCAGTAAGTGTGCTTTTTCCCACCAGACATTTATCTACCTTGCAGTGATTTCACCTAGAATGTAATTCTCTCAGTTTGTTTACTGGAGTATCATCTAGGACAGTAAACAAAGTCCTCTTATTGCTGGAGTATTTTACATTCACTTCCTCCTCTTACCTGCTAGGCAAGATTCCCAGCTGGGAAAGCAATTAAACTGATTTGATGCATTCCATTCTTGATAAATTCATGTCAGCTGGTTCTTGCCACTTTCCCTGTCCATTAGCTGTTGATAAATTGTTTATTTAACAATTTTGTCAAATATTCTTGCTGATGTCAGATTTAACCTTGCTGGTTAGTAGTTATCCATGTCTTCCCTTTTTTCTTTTTTGAAGAAAGATTTGCTATTTGCCCTTTTCTGTCCTCTCTGTTCCTGAAAGATGGTTGCTAATGGATTAGAGATCTCTTCAGTTAGTTAGTTAAGTGCCCTACAGTGAATTTCACAAGATTCTGACAACTTGAATGTATCTAAGTCATCAGGATATCTTTCAGATTTTCATCATCAGGCTTGCAGTTTTGCCTCTTAAAATCACTAGTGTTAAGCATCTGTCCACAATTTTTTTTAAAGACTGAAGCAGTGGAAATATTGAACACTGGGATTTCTGTGTATCATCTGTGACTTGCTTTACTTCTCTTTGATGTAATAGCTTTATATTTTACTTTGTCCTCCTTTCTCAGTGTATTTCTAGTATCTTCTCTTGTGGCTTTTTTGTTCTTTGATAGTTGTTACTCATTTTGCACTTCAACCTTTTTGGTTGTATCATTTAAACACTTGTACCAAATGATTAATTCTAAGCTGTATGTCCTTGTTTCCCATTTTTTAGTTCTGATATCAGATAACTTCAGGAAATAAGCCTGTTCTGTGCTATGATTTCTTATGTGTTAGGATGATACAAAAATTCAAAATTAAAATTCTGAAATGTTTGGCAGAAAAAGAAGGAATAATTTTAAAATTAATGTGACTCCCAAAAGTAGAACATGTATTGTACATAGAAAATGTCTTAGAGGGTTTCAGTGAATCGACACATCTAGAACTTTAGAAATATAAGATAGATGAAACTAATTCTGTGCTGTACCCGAACAAGCATCCCGCATGTTGAATTTTACAAAAGCCATGGTGAGGTCCCATAGCTACCTTCTCAAGAGCTAATGCTTCTTTTGGGCAGACTAGTCAGTGCTTTTGATTCCATAAGCATGACCCTAAACTCTGTGCTGCATTTGATACTAATCTTGTTTCGAAGCAGTATGGGACAGGCACAGCAAATATTTTAATACAAATACAAAATAATTATGTTTTCTGAGATTGAAACAGGAAGAATGTGAACATAGTAATTGCTATTCAGTTACAAAGTGGGGCTTATATAGCTGGGAGATCACTGCTACTTCAGTTACAAGTATCTTTTTTCTACAGATGTTAAATTTTTAATTACTGTTGTGGAGGTATTTGCCTCTCTGATCTATCCTACTCTTTAAGTTCCAGGAGCAGAGACTCTTTCTGATTTAGCCCTTTTCTATAACAGTATTTGGCCTGCTGAAAGTTTCCCTAACAATATTGAAGAACTGGGACTTGTGTTACTGTCATCTCAGAGGAGGTACTTTCTCATTCTTAGAAGAAGGGTGCTGTTATTTAAGGGGTAGAAGGGATGGGATGAGCTAAAACTCCATCCTTGGCTACTGGCCATTGTGGGCTATCCACCTTAGTCAACTTACTCCACCGTTCCCTAAAATCAAGAGTTCTGAAAGATTGTGCAGTGTTGATTTTTCTCTTCTGAGATGACCCAGGTCTAGGAGAGTTTCTGGGCCGTAATATTTGGTGGGCACTTGGCATTTTGTTTCTCTGTGTTTACTTAACCTAACCATCAAACCTAATCCTAAAACCAGTATTCGCCATTTGAGCCGCTCAGAAATTCAGATAAAGAAATGCTGCAAATCTAAAACACAGATTCTTTCAATAGGAGTTCATTATTTTGTTTTATTTTATTTTATTTTTTTTAAAGCAACTGTGGGGAGGAGAGATTAAGTCCATGTTTTCTAGGTAGTGACTATACTGATGTATAGTGTGTTCATACATTAACGTGTAGTGCCTTTTGAACAACACTGTTTCCCTTGTTCCTATATGGCTCTGTGTTGGGAGGAATATTATCCTAATTCAACATGCATAGCAACTTGATATACAGTTGTTCCATAATCTAAAGACATATATTCCTCATTGGAAAGAACACTTGAGATTTCAATTGAGGAAGAAATTTGATTTTGAAAGTTGTAAAATGACTCAGTGCAAGTAAAGGAAGTATGTAATCGTGTCTATTCTGACAGTTGATAACATACCTATTCTAAAGTTCCTATACAGGAGTGTCTGAGCTGGTTTGTTTCTTGTGTATGTATTTTGGGGGATATGCTTTGTTTGGTGTAACCAGAGAAACCAGTTTATATCCTTTATAATCCAGGGATGGTGTTGAAATAAACTACTGCAATTTACCTTGTGCTTAACACATGGTGCAAACAGGTACAGGGGCTAAAATTTACTGTGCTGCCAACTGCAGTATGGTTTTGCCATGGGTTTGTGCTCAAAGCTTCAGTATTAATAATGGTTTACTAATAATACTAATACTAATGCTACTACTACTAATAATAATAATAATGATGTTGCTGGTTTTGTCCTGGAATTTACTATAGGACTTGTGGTGCACTATGAGGTTGCCAGTCCAGACATGTACAAGTTCACTGGCCTAGACTGATCCTGAGAATCAACTTTGTCAAGGGTGTCAGAGTTGTATTGAGGTTATCTTAGTACATCTAAACTCTGAGTGTCAACACTTGTATGTCAAATCCAGACGTCTTTTTTTGGCAAATAGGAAAACTGGCTGTTGGGAGCTCTGTGGCCATCTTCTGGATGTTCAAGAAAATGCATAAGCTATTTGTTCCCATTGAGCTGAATGATGGTAGTCTGGTATACTATATAAAGTAGTAGCATTTTATCTGCTTATGACTGGCTACACATTAGACTTGTCTTATATATGTTGTGCATTGAGAAAAATGCAAGTCTTCAGAAAAACTCAACTAAATCTATTTAGTCTTATCTCTTCCTGTAATTATTTGAGGGCCACAAATAAAGGCAAAAGTAGTTGATATTTCAACTCTTAGCAAAACACCTGTTCTGTAATTTCAGGTCTGTATAGCATATACTGCAAGTTTTTAAACTGCTGTAATGGTTGTCAGGAATAATGCAGCACTCAGGGATTTTATTACTTGCTATTTCAAAAACGCTTGAACTCATATGGTGCCTACTGTTTTGAAAATTGATTTTATGCTTTTAAATTGACAGCATCTAACTCTAAAAATTAATCTTCAAAAAGAAATAATGCCACTAAGTGGAGAGGCATTAGGTACTGGATTAATTTTATTTGCTGCAGAAGAGCAACAACAAATAAAAGTCTTCTACTAAGAACTTCATATGGAAAAGATATGCATTTTTAAGACTTATGAAATTGTTACTATAATGTTCATTTTTCTTTTGGAAAAAGATAATTTCATGGTAAACTAGAAATAAAGCAGAATGTCCTAAGTGGAAGTCTTTACTGTGGAAGATACTCATTCTAGACTCAAAAGGGATTTTCTTTCATTAAAACAGTGCAGATACATTTTAGGAGGTGGCTTTTTCACCACAGAAGATACTGTAACACTATAATGATCATCATCTTTATTTCCCCATTCTTGCCATCGTGCTGCTGCAGATTGCCAGAGAGAGAGAAAATTGGTAACGGAAGTCTAAGATAACTGTGAAAAGAATGATTTGTGTATGTATGGACAATTTAATAATCTATGCTAACTTTTTTATAAAAAAAAAAGGTGTGACAAGGAACTGTTTTAATATTTTAGGTTTAAAAAAGCTGTAAGATAAACTGTAAGCTGTAAGGCTAACAGAGTGAGATATGCCTATTGGCAATCTGCTCATTGTAGGCATGATAAGAGTAATTGAAGTGTAATATGGGAAGGAATAAATGCAGGTATCAATACAGGTTGGGGAATGACCTGCTGGAGAGGAGCTCTGCGGAGAAGGACCTGGGGGTCCTGGTGGATGACAGGTTGGCCATGAGCCAGCAGTGTGCCCTGGTGGCCAAGGAGGCCAATGGGATTGTGGGGTGCATTAAGAGGAGTGTAGCCAGCAGGTTGAAGGATGGGATCCTGCCCCTCTACTCTGCCCTGGCCAGGCCTCACCTGGAGTCCTGTGTCCAGTTCTGGGCTCCCTGGTACAAAAAAGACAGGGATCTCCTGGAGAGAGTCCAGCAGAGGCCACAGAGATGATGAAGGGCCTGGAGCATCTCTCCTATGAGGACAGACTTAGTGAGCTGGGGCTGTTAAGCCTTGAGAAGACTGACAGGGGATCTCATCAATGTTTATGAATATCTGAAGTGTGGGAGACAAAGGGAGATGGCCAACCTCTTTTCAGTGGCCTGTGGGAACAGGATAAGGAGCAGTGGCCACAATTTGACCACAGGAGGTTCCACACCGATGTGTGAAAGAACTTCTTCATGGTGAGGGTGACAGAGCACTGGAAGAGGCTGCCCAGGGGAGTTGTGGAGTCTCCTTCTCTGGAGATATTGAAGACCCGCCTGGACACCTGCCTGTGTAACCTGCTCTCGGGAACCTGCAGGGGGGTTGGGCATGATTATCTCTCAAGGTCCCTTCCAACCCCTAAAATTCTGTGAATCTGTGAATAATAGGTATTAATAAGTTGATTGTCTGGTAGTCATGTTTCATTTAATCCTAGTGTGCCAGACCTTTCTTGCAAAGCAGAATACCTTATTCAATAAACAAGCTATTGACAGGATGAAAGTGTTCCAGTTGAAGGAGGCTGTGCTAGCATGAACAGCACTCCAGAGCTGTTGCTGATCAGATATGGCAGTGGTTGTGGCTGTGGAGCATTTCTGAAGGACTGAGAAATCACATTCAGACCAATTACTTCATTGTTCTAGCACCCTTAAGGCACAGAGGGTCATTACACACAAAAGCAGAAACTGTGCCCTTACCTTGTCTCTGTAATTCGCCAGGCAGCTAAGTGGGCTGGGTACTTGGTGATGCCTGTTCAAATTCAGCACCCTTAATTACTTGTAAAAGGGAGGATTTTGAAAGACAAAAAGCTGGAATTTAGGTGCTCACTGTAAACCTTGTCTGTGGGCCTCAGCTGAGGATGACAAGCAAACCTCTCCCCCTGGCTGTTGAAACACTGTACTTTCTCATTGCAAGAAGTAAGTTGTATTAAGTTGTGTTGAAAAACGGTACAGTTTGAGGAAACTACTAAATCGATAGTTTTTAGTATATAGACATTTTGGTTACACTTACGGATGTTTTGCCAAAACCTGAATCATAGCTGTGTGCATTTAAAGTAGTTTAGTGGAATGTGAAGTCCCTTTGTCTCTAGTACTTTGCGATTTTTAAAACATTTTCATATTTAGAATAGATGAAAAATATGTTTCCCCATATTTTGCATTGTATGAAAGCCACAGAGAAAATAAATTATGAAACAGTACATTGTATGGAGAGCACAACCAATTACTTGTCAAATATACAAAATATGTAGAAAGAGGGTTTTCTTTTTAAAATATGTTGGTCTCTGGATATTAGAAATTACATAAACTGGTGATAGCAACAATTGCTACCATTATTTTGTAAGTTTCTTTTTAGATTATCCACGCATTACTTGAAGATAAAGTAACCAACACTGATTTGACTACCAGAAAGTCAGGAGTGTGCTAAGGTTCAAGAGAATAGCAGAAACCCTAAATATTCCTGTATGATGTATGGGCAATGTATGTGTGGGAAGGTGATGGATTCTGCACCTGAGAAGGGGTAACCCTGGATACACAGACAGAATGTTGGATCAGATGCTGGAGGCTAGCTGGAGAGGGATTTGGGGGTCTTGGTGGACAGCAAGTTAGACATGAGCCAGCAGAGTGTCCAGGCAGCCAGGAGGGCCAACCGTATCCTGGGGTGCATCAAGCATGGCATGGCCAGCTGGTCCAGGGAGGTGACTGTCCTACTCTGCATTGCACTGGGGTGGCCTCACCTCGAGCCTGTGTGCAGCTTTGGGTGCCACTGTACAAGATGGGGATAAAACTATTAGAGAGTGTCCAGAGGATGGTAACGAGGATGGTGGAGGGTCTGGAGGAGAAGTCTTATGAGGAGAGGCTGAAGTCACTTGGTTGGTTCAGCCTGGAGGAGACTGAGGAGAGACCTAATCGTGGTCTATGGCTTCCTGATGAGGGAGAGTGAAGTAGCCAATGCCAGTCTCCTCTCTTTGGTGAACAGTGATAGAACCCAAGGGAATAGTATGAAGCTGTGATAGGGGAGGTTAAGGCTGGATATTAGGAAGAGGTTCTTTAATGGGAGGGTGGCTGGGCACTGGAACAGGCTCTCCAGGGAAGTGGTCACAGCACTGAGCTTGACTGAGTTTAAGAAACATCTGGAAGACGCACTCAGTCCCATGCTCTGGTTGGTCTTGTGTGGAGCCAGAAGTTGGACTTGATGATCCTTATGTGTCCCTTCCTACTCAGGATATTCTATGATAATTATTAATGCCTCTATCTTGTGTTCTCAGGATTCTGGATTAAGGTGTTCATGAAAGTGGTGGGGTGGTTATGTTATAACATATACGGTGTTTAATTTTTTGAGGAAATACTTTGTAAAAACTGGAGTTCATATTATTCCACCTGATATCTGCCTCCCCAAAATAAGACAGACATTGAGGTCCTGGAGCGAGTCCAGAGAAGGGCAACCAGGCTGGTGAAGGGTCTGGAGAACAAACCTTATGAGGAGCGGCTGAGGGAGCTGGAGGTGTTTATTCTGGAGGAGGCTGGGGGGAGACCTTATTACTGCCTACAATTACCTGAAAGGAGGTTATAGAGAGGTGGGCAGTGGTCTCTTCAGCCAAGTGACAGGTGATAGGACAAAGGGAAATGGCCTCAAGCTGCACCAGGGCAGGTTCAGATTAGAAGTTAGGAAGAAATTCTTCACTGAAAGAGTTGTCAGGATGTGGAACAGGCTGCCCAGGGAGGTGGGTGTGTCACCAACCCTGGATGTATTTAGAAGAAGGGTAGATGAGGTGCTCAGGGATATGGCTTAGGAGAGGACAGGTACAGTTGGACAGGATGATCTTAATGGTCTTTCCAACCTAGTCATTCTGTGAAAATCACGTCACTCTTGTGATTTTCTGTCTACTTAATAGAGGGTGTAAGTCCCCCCGTCTCTCAACTTCAGCTGTGATACTTTGTCAGTTTGGAAACTGTGAGAGAAAATTGGTAAGAGTGGGGAGACACAAAATGTGTGGTGCAGTAGTTCCTTGGAAGAAGAGGAGAAGCTTTTTTACACCCACATTTTGATTCATTTATCCCGGTCTCTGGTAATGGGGTTGTATTATCAGTAACTAATGGAGTTTTGCTAGTGTTAAAGGAGCTGAATCCATAACATAAAGACTGACAGTATGGTAAATCCCTCCTCCAGAAAAATCACCATGCCAAGATTACTGTAACAAACTCCTTAGGAAATTTCTTTCCAAGACTCCCTTTTTTTTTTTTTTTTTTCCTCTTGATACAACATCAGAGAGCGAGAGAGCACTAAGAAGAGTTTGCAGGTTTAATTCTGTGATTGCCAAAATAAATGGAAAGCTTCCTTAACATTTAAAATTTTATTTTGTCAAGATGTTCTCAGAAACTGCTCACTCTCTACATGCTTATGTAAGAAAACAGTTTTGATGTTCTGCTACTGTTTGCAATTTCATAAAGAAGAAATTTGAGGTGTTCTGGTCAATTTGATTGCTCAGCTTAGTCTAAATTGAGAGTGAATTCTGGGGAGCTGATGGGACTTACACAAAACAGCATTTTACAGAAAGCATTCCTTTAGAATATGATGGGTTTTTAAATTGCATGCGTTATATGTAACTTATTCAGAGATGTTAACAAAGCTTTATGTGTAAGTCATATAGTTGTATGTATAGATGTTCCATTTACTATTTGATAGTGTCAGCATTGATCTTTGATTAGCAACAGAGGGAGTTGAATATAAAACCATTTGGCATTTTTTGGAATGGTGTCTTTGAATTGCAGGATTAGCTCTCTTAGTTTCTTCTACTAGAAAATAATTATTTACCAAGTAAGTCAGCACAGGGAAAAGTTGCTTTTGTGTCCAATCCCAAGTTTCAAAGACCCATTCATAGATTATCTGTGAAAGCAGGAGGGGACCAACGTCCAGTCTGAGGAAATAAACCCATATGAAAACAGAGTGAACTTTCTTAACATTATGGGAAATTGCTGAGAAAAAGTAGTTTGTCTGCTTAGAGAGCACATTTGTGGTCGTAAAATGGGTTGACCTTGGTTATGCAAAATACATTCAGTATGATGGATTGCTGGTTGACGGAAATAAGGTTTCCAAAGTTGAGATAAAGAGAACCTTGAGTTATGTTTTTATTACCTTCAGGAGGACAGTTATCTTCGCTCTAGTAAATGCCCATTGGGGATTGAATAAATTCATAACACATTAAATAAAGTCCTGTTGAATGATTCAGGTTGGTACAACATGCTGATTATACTGTGTGGACATTTCTGGGGTAAATAAATATATGAAGTTACTAAAACAGGTTAATTGCTGTGAGGAATAGAAGGGTTAAGCAAAATGGATATTTTTCAATACAGTCTGCTTTGTAACTATTGAATGATTGAAAATATTCAGCTAGCTCCTGACATATTTCTTACATGCTGATCAGAACTGCAATTATAATTGCAGTTCTCCAAGCACTTAATTGTTTTAAAACAAAAGTCAATGTAAGGAAACAATCTAAACTAAGAATTAGCCACATAGAGTTAATGATTAAAAGCACAGTAAAACCCACGTAGAATTCATGTGAAAATGTCATGTAAGTAAGCTTATAGAGCTGCAATCTTTAACATGATTTTCAAAAAAATAACTCTGCTCAACTGATAACTGCATGTTTTGCAATATTATTTCTTAGAGGAAGTTGTCTTTGTAAGATGATATAATCAGAAAAAACTTTCAAGTTTGCGTTCTTCCTATGCATTGGTACTTCTCCTTTTTATTTCCACTACCCAGATATGCTTTTCTTTCATTTTTTAATTGAAATTCTAACCTGGAAATGTTTCTTTTCAAACCTCACAGGAACCTGGGAAATGCTTTCCTTTCAATACAACAGAATTTTCAACATGATAGATTTTCAACATAGATTTTCAACAAATCTATGATTACTTGATCTCTCCATATGATGTGACTGAGGCATGTAGATGCATCAGAAATTTTGAAACCAGCTGTGCATATTCAGTGAGCACAGGGTAGTCATAATTAAAAGAGTTAGATGACATAGGACAGCCTCAGGCAGGCATCAGCAGAAAGGACAAGAGCAAATAAACAAGTTCTTGTTCGGAGAGTTTAGAAAAACTGTTTTGCATTCTGATTTGAAATTTTACTTTGAGATTTTACTCTTTTTAAATTCCGTCTGTTTGTATAGAATTGCCACTACACTAAGCCGTGGAGAAAGAGAGAAGAGTCACGTCCATGTTGCCCTGTAATTGCGGCATAATGTTACGATGCTGGTCAGGGCAAGATTTGGTAATGTAAATATTGCTGTTTTAATTTTAGAAAGCAGGTAGAAGTATACTTAAGCTTGTTGTCAGTTTACTGGCACATCTGCTGTTTTCATTTCCACATTTTTTTTTGAAAACTCATTTTGATGATATTGTAGCTGAGGGAAGTTAAGAGTGTATTGCTTCCAGGCAATTTCACTCTTGGAGCAAAGTATGTTGCATTATATGGTAGAGCATTATACAGAGAACAACACGTAAACTTTTCTGAATAATCTTTACTTTTACTTACTGTACTTACTGGAGTAGAGGACATGGATAAAAAGAATGTTTCTAATTTTTTTAATCTGTTTTGTTTTCAGGCATTGCTATTTCTGATGAACTTGATAAGGTAAGATTTATTATATGCCTAATGAACAGTACAAAGACAGATGATTGTGGTAATTTTAAGCAATGAGAACTGCATCTCCCTGTCCTGGTATACACAGTTCAGTTCTGCTGGGTTCAGAGGAAATTTTTGGTGTGAAAAACTATATGTATAAGTACAGTATTTTTGATGCACTTAGACCTTGACCCAGGATGGGCTGTCAACTATGGAAAAAAAAAATCTCAGTGATTTTAAGACGCTCTTAATGAGGCCATGGAAGTGCTTTTTTGATCTTGATACCACCTTTACTTTATATAGTCTGTCAGTGTACTTTGGGTACTTTTGGAAACATTTAGTGTTAAATACCTTTTAGTCATTAAATTATGAATTCTTTATTCTCAGATATGATTTGTGAGACTATAATGGAATTATTTTCAATTTGTAGATTTGATCAGGAATGCACAGGGTGTGATGATCCATCTTTACTTCCTTGCTGAATGCAATAAGCAATGATCTTTTCTGTTTTGTCCCTTTTGATGTATTACATAGTTAACATTAATCTAATTTTAGCTGTAATGAACTCTATGCTGAAAGAGTAATCAAACTAATTTTTCAGAGTTTCAGAGGAAACAGAACACCTTACTCTTCGTTAACCTCACCAGCGAACAGCAGTACACTTCTAATGCCAAGACTTCTGGGTTGTGTTCTTGATGTCAGAAACCATTACTATCAGGGAAATAGGATCAAAAGGTGTATAAGGCACAGAAAAAATGCCTAATATTTTTTAAGTATCTTTACTTTCTCCTCTTAAAATGAGGGCATGAACCTTTCTGACATATGCGTATAAAATATATTTACTGGGTTCTCCTTGAGAGGCTGTGTTAGACAAGTGATTGCTTCTACCATGCAGTCATATGCATATGGGGATGCCATTTCAAAACCATGACCTTTACTTAAAATCTTGCGTTTGATCTTGCTTTATCTCTTTGTTCGTATTAAGAGTATAACAGTATCTAATACTTTCTTCCTACTATTTCCTTAATTGTGCATAGAATTGATAAGAAATACAGTTAGAAAGCCCTTCCATTAGAACCCTTGCCTTTAAGAATGCTTAGGAAGAACTCCATATTTGGTGTTATTTAAAAAAAAACCAAACAAACCATGAAATACTGTTTGTTGTAGGAAAAAGACATTTTGGTTAGATCCTTTTATCACATACCTTTTACATTCATTTATTAGCAGGTAGTTCTGTGTTTGGTTTTTTTTGGTTTTTTTAATTGTGATCAGTTATTGTTTGGAAACACTCATGTATTTTAAATGTAATTATTCATTGTGAAAGCTGAGATGGGGAACGTCATTGGTGAATTTCCTCAGGATCCAGTCTGAGCCAAGAGTTTTTCTTGCCATATACTTTATCTTTAGCACTGAAAGGTGATGGGTTTTCATAAAAAACCTTGCCATTATGTTATGTACATTCAATAGCATACATTACTTAACACTTTTACACTACTGCATCTGCTTTAATATCTGTTTCGGCTGAGGACAGATAAATTGAAGGTTCTTGAAATCAAAATTTATTTGGAAAATTAAAAAGCAGACTGTAGAGCTGTGACCTGGTTCTGGCCAGCTGGCTGCTGGGGGAAGTCAGCTCTGGCCTGGCCAGAACTAGAACAAGATGTTCAGGTGTTTCCTTTTTATAGCATTGCTCATCAGGCTTCCAGTATAGTTTTACAGAAGCAGTGCAATTTCTTGTCTCTGGGGGCTTTAGTGAACTTCATTTCTATTTCTTGTTTCTTTCATTTAATGATGTTTAATTGACATAAAGGCTATATCTCTGTTAAGAAATTAAGCATATTCGGGACCATTCTGTGGAATCCTGCATCTCGGGAATGTTCCCTTACATGAGCTAATTCCTGGAATGTTCCTGTGACTTTTTTCTGAGTGTTTTGTTTGGCTTGAGCCAGAAGTGACCAAGGACTACCTGAAATTGGTTTAACATTAGACAGAATTTGGTTCCATTTCATTTGAGCATGTTCCCAGGTGATAGTTATTTTTTGTCATAAATGTTGTCAAGTTCATTGTAAATCCTTTCCCAGAAATGCAGGCTGATAGCACAGCTTCCTT
Organism: Heliornis fulica; assembly: GCA_013399135.1. Taxonomy (NCBI): domain Eukaryota; kingdom Metazoa; phylum Chordata; class Aves; order Gruiformes; family Heliornithidae; genus Heliornis; species Heliornis fulica. Next base: position 80,794 of record VXBZ01007442.1, on the reverse strand, counting down.
ATCTAGGGTGTACCGGCACCAAATCATTTTTCAAACCACATTAATTGTGGTTTAGATTAACCTTTCAACCCTTGAGGTATGCACCATGGGTCTAGAACAGCATGCCCAAACCTGGCATTGGGTTCTTTTATAATGTTGGCAGTACATAGATGCCATGAGAGGCATGAAACTAAACACAAGAACAAATTCTTATATATGTTCTTCCTTTATTGTTCTGACAACCAGGACACATCTTGGGTGTGAGGACACAACCTTTGGTTTAGATTATGAATTTTGAGAAAACAGAGAATATGTATGCATGTTTCTTTATTTTTGTATCTCATTATGTAATTATTAAAAAAAAAATACTTCTTTCTGGCTGCAGTAACCCCTAGCTGCCTTTGTCAAGGGGGTACTTGATCACTATTGTTGGTTGCTCTAACTCCTCCTCCACTTAATCCAGTTAATTAGTTAGTTGTTTAGTTACATCAGCATTTGGATTGGGAAAACCAGTTTGCTGTGAATTACAATCACTTTTGTGGAAGGGTGTTTTATTTAAACAGATTCTTGTCAAATATCTGCTATTATTAGCTTTGTACCAGTGCTTAGAGCTTCAGTCCAAGATGGAAGTAGAGAAAATACAGGCAAAGTGAGTCAAAATGGAAGTTTTCAGTTTGACACAGTCTAACAAGATTTAGGGTTCACTGATATAATTAAAAAAAAAAAAAAATCTCAAGATTACTCCAATTAAACCAGATTTATATTATAGATAGGTTCCCTGCTTTTTCATCTCTTTTACTTCCGACGTGCAGAGTTTGGTATGCAGTTTCTTTTGATGATTCAGACTGTGCCTCTAGGCTTTGGAAGCTATGCAAAATCAGCAACTGGCACTGCTTGTGTGAGGAAAGAAAATGAGAAGGGATGCCATGTGACTCACAGGTTTTAAAAGCGAAGTTCAGGGTTAATATAATACAATTTCTGAATTGAGAAGCTATGCATGAAAATGTGTAGTTTCAAAGCTTCCCAATAGTGTGAAGAATTTTGTATACACAGACAAAGAAGTTGAGTTATGATGTTAGCCTGTCAGTGAAACTCACAGAATTCTAGTTTGGATAAAAAATTAGAGAGATAAAAAACACTGAATTCACTGTGAGTTTTGAGGTTTCTCCTAAGTTTGCTAGGACACGTCCCTGGGAGCAGAAATTAAATTTCCCATGGAAGTACTGACTAGCCATACTACTGAAGCTCCAGTGTCCTACATGAATGCTCTATTATTTATGTCACAAAATAAGGTGCAGTATATGTTACACTGTAACGTGTCTGCATTGTAAGATACATAGAGGCAGAATGTAGTCAGGATGCTACAATGCAGAAATAAATTTAAATGAGGGTTATATGATTGTACCCATTTCAACAATATTTCTGAACAAGACCATGCAAAATACGATGTCACGGACTTTACCTCTTGCCAGTTGTAATTGTAAAACATTTTGAAAGGAGGTAGGGGAAGGTATATTCATCTTCTGGCTGTTGATTCTCTAAAGAACTCTTACAGAATGTTTTCCAAACTGTTTGTTTGCGGTTTTTTTTTTTGTTGGTTTATTTTTTTTTGTTTTTTTTTTACTGAAAACACTAAGACTAGAAATACTTTCTTTTAAAATAGATCAGTTTCACATAATCCGAATATTCCATGGATTGGTGCTTTATTTAAGCATAATGTGGTGGAGCTCTCACAGATAGTGCGAGACCTGTCATAACATTGTGAAATTTGTCTGGAATTCCCAACAATGTCTTTCAGTCACTTTAAACATTAGTAATAGGAGACAGCTAAGTGTAAGAGATCCAGAATCAGACTTGAGTGAAAATGATTTAATTGCTCATAACAGATTTTGACCTTTTGACAGATTTTTAACAGATTTTTAACAGTTTAATATTAGAACATTTTTTCTGGTCTGTGTCTAGGGTATACTTTTTTCCTTATGTATAGTATTACTACAATTAACATAGTTATAATACGTAAAACAGAGGAAACAACTACTCTAAGTCATAAAAAGAAAGATATTTCTGCTGACCCCAAAGTATTTATCACAATGGATGTTCCCTCAAAATCCCTGTTTGAAATTATAAATACTCAGCATTTTAAATTATGCTTAAATAAATGGATACACAAATGGTGGTGTGCTCCCTGGTAGGGGCTGCATAGTGCAGCCACATCTCAGCCCAATGTGAAGAGGAGATTCAGCTGTCCTCCAATCTTTCACTTTTTCTCCTGGTCTCCAAATAAAGGAGACTCAAGTGTGTCAAGTTGGTAGCCACTGATGTGTAGAAGTGAATGACACCGGGAATACACCATGAAAAAATACTCTGGGTTCATTTAGTGCGGATTTAAATACTTACGTGCCCTGAAAATATTTCTCTGTACACTAATGGCACTGTCAATCTCTTCTGTTATGAGGAAATATAAATTTGAAATCTGATGAGATTCTAAGTTTTATATTAAAAAAAAAAATAAAATCCCTAAACCTTTAAAAGCTTCTTTGAGAACAGAATACTTAATCTCAATTTCTTGAAGCTTTTGAAATAAGGTACCAAATAAAAGTCCTGGTGCCCTCAGTAGAGCCGTGTCTGATTCTCCATTTGCTGTTTTCACTGGGGCTGCTTATTTAGTTGAAAGGAGGAGAATAAATTAGATCACTGAAACTGGGGTATAGTAATATAACAAGATTCAAAAAGGAAATCGAGGTGGTAAAGAGAAGCAAAGCATGACTATGTAATGTAAATTTTACATTTCTGTTAAGTAAAGTATCAAAGTGCTGCTTTAATCCCTATAATGTCTGGAAAAGAAATCAGCATAACAAGGATAGACATAGCATTCATGGTTTCCTGATTCGTATGCTGATGGTACAGTGTACAATGTCAGGACGAATCTGTGGTACTAAACAAGGACAAATTTTTAGGTTCTTTTAACTTTCATTTAAGTGACTGAAAGCTTTAACAAGATTGACACTGCAAGTTGTTGCAAGTTCAACTAGCTTGAGCAACTTTTTCTTGTTAATTATTACAAATGATCCAGTGGAGAAAGGAAAATGAATACTTGGCCAGAGTAGCAGGAATAAACCTCAGAAAGAGCCAAATGGTTCTTAAACTACTGTAGGCACCTTGTGTAAGGAAGGCATTTTGGTAGTGGAATAGCCTTCTTTCCTGGCTAATGGGCATATTGTGACATATTATGTCTGTCAGATGAGCAGAAGCCACTGCCATCCAGTTTGCATTACCTGACTATGACACAGCACCAGACAGATGCACACAGTGCTGGTTTTGATGTACAGTAAAGGCATCAGGGATAAGGTGTTCTAAAACCTCTGAAGCCATGGTGTTTTCCTCAGAGTTCTGTCTTCTGTGATGACTGCATTCTGTTTTCAGTGGTCCAGCTGTGTCACAACAACCTTGCAGAAAACAGACATTGTGTAACGAGTGAGTTAGTTGAGTGATGGAGAACTCTGGACAGACCTAGGGAGAGTGGAGTGAGGCAACACACCCGCGGGCGCATTGCAGAAAATTCATCTGAAAGCAGTTTTCAGACATTTTTGTTTGTTTCGTTTCAGTAGTGTCCTCTACTTCAAACTGTGCTTTTACCATATCCGTGACAATTAGGAAGAGACTTTAAAATGGTTTGGTTTTAGGAAGATGAGAAAATGTGGTTGCTAGGCTAAGTAATCACTGTGTTGTACTTTTCCAGATGCTCTTTGTTTGGAAAGCATTGTTGTATGGCAGGTATATTTATTTAGACACTGAGCTAAGTAACAGCCAAGGAGGGATTTGTTTTCCTAAAATTTTCTTTCATTAAAGGATAGGAATAGAATATATCTCTCCTAATTAGGAACACTGTATTTGAAATGTCTTCACTATCCTAGAAAAGAGTTTAATTAAAGCAAAATAAATATTCCTACCTTGTCATTTCATGTCTATTTTTTGCACATGGCTTGTTTTTCAGTTTGACTATGCTGTTGCTCACAACAACTGTTCTAATAACATTGAGAACAGAGATACAATTTCTGAACAGCTTTTTTGTACAATTTTTTAAGAATAGTTTGTTTCCTTAATCTAAATTCCTAATACAATGATGGAAATCACTTTTGTTTTCAATATTCCAGCTGGACTTACAAGCAGCAGGCAAAGCTGCTTGCAATCCTCTCTAGCTATCTTCCTGTAAGTGGTTAAAAATATGAGTACTAGTTTCAAAAATAAATTTTATTAAAGTGTTAATACAGTTTCCAGAATTGAAAGATACATTATGTAAATCCCAGCAGGGTTATTTTTAAAATGCCAAATTCAGATTTATTTATTAGTTTAGCATTAATTCATAATGCAAATAAGAGTGATGCTATTAATCTAAAACAGTCTTTTGGTGTCTGTGTTCACTATACAAGTGACTTCATCTGTTGCTTTGCAGAACTGACAATGTTTTTAAGAGTTGGGTGTGACAAAAATGATAATTTTTTTCGCAATACCCCAGATTTCTACAGTTGCTATTGAAAAGTAAGAAATAAGAGAGATTTGAGGCATCTGGGTGGGCATCTTGAAATTTTGTTAATGGGAGTCTTTTAATTTGTCCATAATTGTCTCCAGGTACTTTTTAGCCTTCTGAAGTTATACTGTACTCTTTTTGAACTTTTTTATTCAATAGTTTTACTTTATTATTCCTCTTTTCCTATTTACATCAGTGGTTGAGAACAAGCAGTGCAATGCTTCTGGGTTTTTTTTTTGTTTGTTTGTTTGTTTGTTTTTAATATCTCTTCAGGATGCAACAGGCTTTAACACTCCCCTTCTCAGACCTCGTGTGATTGGAGAATGGATTGGTCGTGAAGAGAATGATGCTGACCCGCTGGCTGCTGAGATGCTGCAGCCACCGATACCAAGAAATAAAAATGAGCAGTGGGACAGTGAAGATAGCAGCAGCCCTGGAGGAAGGTGGGATTTTGATTCTGCTTAGAAATGCTATAATTTGTGAAGTTGATCTGTCTTCGAAACTCCCGGTTTCTGATAGCAATTTGCAGGGCTTTTAAATTTCCATGCCATAGTGTGGCAGCATGCAAAATGAATGGAAGATATTAGTATGTAACTGGTTTCTTCTCATAATTTTATATATGATTAACTTTATATTCATTTACATTCCCATTCTTTAATGCCCATATATGAAGCTAAGTGTATGCTGAGAAGATTGGGATATATTATGTAGTAATTTTGTGATGTATAGCTTCATTTGGATACTTCAAACCCATCTGTCTTGCAGCAGTTGGTAGTAGCTGTTTGTTAATCTTTTTGATAATTTAGTGATAAATCTGATTTTCTCATTTAAAGGAAAGACAAGGGAAACAGTATTTACGTAATTTTTAGCCAGACTTTCTAAATTCAGCTTCAGTTCTTATACTTAGTATCTTGGTATTAATAACAAATCTTTCTCAAAGAGAAAATCGTTTTCTCTGCAGTAAATAACTTCTGATGATTTATTGTGCGCGATTGAGGGTGGGAGAATATGTTTGCAAATGTGCTTCAGCTACATGGAAGAGATTCCATATTTTTCCGAGGAGTCAATTTTCCATCATTTAAAAATACCTGTTTATCACAGAAAGTGAAGTATTCACAACTTTTCTTTAAAAAGGATTCATGTTTAGTCTTTTTTATTTTGTGGGGTTTTTTTAATTATTTTTGTTGTTGTTGATTTTAAGTGTAAAGCTTGTGCACTGCCTCTGTTAATTGCTTAAAACACCTACAGTTCTCCTTCCAACATGTAGCCTCTCTGACTGTGGCAGACACCTTTTTCTTTCTCTTTTAAGAAGGCAGAAACTCTGCTTTCCCTTTGAAAAGGTCTAAGGTGTTATCACAGAATCACAGAATACTTCCAGTTGGAAGTGACCCATAGGATCAAGTCCAACTCCATGCTCCTTGCAGGTCTACCTAAAGCTAAACTAAACCATATAACTAAGAGCATTGTTCAGATGCTCCTTGAACTCCCACAGATCTGATGCCAGGACTACTTCCCTGGAGAGCCTGTTCCAGTGACCGATCATCCTCTCTGTGAACATTTTCTTTATGTCCAACCTGAATTTACCCTGATGCAGCTTCATCCCATTTCCATGTGTCCTGTCACAGATCACCAGGAAGAGATTTGCACCTGCCCCTTCGCTGGCACTGCCTTGAGGAGGTTGTGTGCTGCAATGGGGACATTCCTCAGCCATCTCTTCTCTGAGCTGAAAAAGCCAAGTGACCTCAGCTGCTATTCCTATGTCCTGCTGTAGAGGCCTTTCACTATCTTAGCTACCCTCATGACACATTAATCGTTTGAGGTCCTCTTATATTGAATGCCCAGAATTGCTCACTGCACACAGTACTTGAGGTGGCGCTGCACCACTGCAGTCTAGAGGGGGACACTCAGCTTCTTTGATTGGCTATGCTGTGCTTGATGCATACCAGCCCTTTTGGCTGCCAGAGCACACTGTTAACCCCTACTCAACTTGCCATCAACTTACCATCGACCCAGATGCCGAGATCTGTTTCTTCAAGGCTGGTTTTTCTCTTGAACCCCCAGTTTGAATCAGGAATATGCCCTTGCTGTGTCCTCCATGTGCCTTCCTCAGTGGAATTCACCTCCTCGTCACATAGAAACTATTCTGTTACTTGCAGTATTCTTTCAGGCTCTGTTCATTAACTTTCCTCACATGTTGGGAATGTTTGTTATCCACAAGCACTTCTTTCTTATTTTAATTATATTATTTAGGGGGAAGTTACAAGTACTACTATTTCAAAGTAGCAGCATGTAGTAATGATCCCACAGACAGATGTTGGACTGGAACCAACATAGCTCAGACACCGGGTCTCTTGCTGGGAAAGTAAGGGAGTCAGCAACTGGCAGTGCAGCTTGATTGTGAGGGCCTGGGTTTCTTTTTCCTTATTCAGCATTACAGTAAAGACAGTGAATAAAGATCTGTTCCACATTGCAGAGGAAGTTTGAGGATATTGTGTCTCTTCTCTCAATAGGAAGGAGCAGAGTAAGCATCTCTGATCTCTAGATGGAAACAAACAGGTTTAGTTCCGAGTAACAAAGATGATTCAAAGTATATTTTTCTCTTTCTAGAGGTGGTACAAGCTGTGTGAAACCTCACAGCTAATGCTATAATTAAAAATGTGATTAATGGCTTTGAAAATAGTGTTTGAAAAGTCTTGTTGAGTATCATGACAAAATCACGTTGCCTGGCATATGAAATAAGAAGAATACAGGGTACTTGATGCCAGGGAATACTCATGGAATACTGAAATCTCCAGGTTTTAGGTGCAGTAAGTGCTAAAGACCTGTTGAAAAATGTGTATTGTTACGTGGGAATACTTATTTTCAGTGAAATGGATAACTACTAAATTACATGCAGCATATGGATTTACATTTGGATGACTGATTTTATGTCAAGGGTAATTCTTTGCTTCATTAGCATTTCATCAGCTTTTGTAAGCATGTTTGCAGTCTTACAAAATAACCAGAGCTTCAAAATAGTAGTGACACTAAAATTGATGCCACCTACATATATATGTTTTTAAAAGCTTTATTGATCAAGATTAATCTGAATGTGTAATAATAGTTCACTAATGGGCGACAGTTTCGTCAAGGGCTGATTTGCTGTTACTGGGAATTAAACTACTATTAGCAGCATTTGGAATTGACTATATACCAAATGCATGAGAGAGGTGCTAATAATTAAGTTTTAATGTAGCATATATCTAGTACATCCAAAGTAGTGCAAATATTATGGGGTTTATGAGATTAAATGAAAGTCTCAAAAGAATGAATTTGTTATCAGTTGTAAAGAAGTTTGGCTACCTCATCTGTATGTCATTTATCTACTTCATAGTTAATGTAGCCTAAAATAATTCAGTTACATTTTTCCTGGCAACTGAAAGAGGGAACAATTTGAAATTCATATTAAATGCTTCCAATTATATCTCATTAAACTTGATTTAGCAACACTTTTAATACAAAGTGATAGTTTATTGATCACCAATTATTAGGATTTATGTGAAAAGCCAACAAACTCTCAAAACTAATCCTAATCCTCAATTATGACATAAGAACAGGAAAGTGAAACTGTAATTGTCCTGTTATTCCTAGGTAATACATTTCCTTTTATCTATCACTAAACATAAGGAAATGCTACTTAAATGCAGTGCTGTGTAAATATCCATAGGATTAGGCATTGACAGATCACTGGTGGAGTAATTGCTATGAGTGTTACGTGACTCCCTGTCTCCGTGTTGTTTTCACAGATCATAGTGCAGGAGTTTTTTCTGTTCGGTGGCATGGGAAGCCCTGGGTCCTTACACATTCATAGCGTTCTATAGGGGACTGAATAGGTGGTCAAGAACAGCATATTACCATTGGCCACTAATCTTGATAATACCCATTTTCAGTACTGGGCAATCAGATCATAGTGAGTATACATGGCACTTGGTAATCTATGAGTTGTCTCCTTTTTCTGTCTTTGCAACAACAAACCTCAGTTTTTGCTCCATTCAGTCATAGACAGTGGGAAAGAACTTGTTTCCTGCTTAAAAGCATACATTCCTGTGATGATGAGCAACGGAAGCACAGGTGATGTATATCTGAAAGCCAGTCCCAGATACTTAAAAAAAGGAAGATGGATAAATTTTGAGAAACTGAAAGGACAATTAGTTTTCACTGCTACTTTGACTGGGAAAGATAGTGTACCCAAGCTGAGGTAGCTGTAGTAGGAATGTCTTGTCAAACTGATGAAGAATCACCATTTTTCCATTAATCTTCTGGATTGCTACAGAGAAAAGTCTGTATTTGTCACTAGTTTTGTACTGCTATCTCTTGTTCCTGTAAGGAAGCAAGGTAATGTCTTAATATCATAGAATCACAGAATATTAGGAGCTGGAAGAGACCTCGAAAGACCATCCAGTCCAACCCCCCTTCCCAATATGTGATAAGGGACCATATAAAAGTGCTGATGGCAATCCTGCTGGTATTGAGGTCATCTTCCAGAAATTAAAACACCATGAAAATAGGATTAAATTCATTTCCAAGACATTGTTGGTAGTTTTCTACATAAAAAATTTCCTGGAGAAATTCTGAGAAGTCAGACTCTTGGGATGCTTCCTCAAGGGATAATGTATGTACACAATGGGGAATTTGGGTAATTTTTAATATGTTGCTCTTTTTTCTTAGAGCCTGAAATGAACTAGAGCTTGCAGAGGCCCCATCCATAACCTGATGTCCTAAACTCAAAGCCTGTTCTTCATCTCCAAGGTTCACTTTGTCTTACTAGTGTTCATCTTTGCAGTGGGAAAGGAACTATCACTGAGGATACTAAATTTCATACATTTACAACAGATTTGCCTTCCTGACGCTGGCTGTAAGACAGTCTGAGGCGCTGCTGATACCCTCATGTAGGGCACCAAACTTCAGCCCTGTTGTCTTTATCTGGATATTGTAAGGAATCAGAAATTGCTAAATAGTAAGTCCTGCCTTAGACCCTTCTGCTGACTTCTATACGGTGTCAGTTGTCTGCTACGTAGGTTAGGGACACAACTCATCAAACCATAATAATTATTATAACTACATAGTTCTTAATCCTGTGGGCTCACGATAACATAACCACTCAAGGGAGCAGTTCTTTGTTCTCAGCTTTGCTGCTGTGCAGTTGATACCTTAGCAATAATATGTAGTAATTTGCATCCTGTTCTTCTGAATATGTAGCTGATTTAGATTTGATTAATGCCCTAAAGGCAGTGTGAAGTTTCCCATCACCATTCAATGAATACTTTAGATAGGAACTGAAAACAGAAACTTAAAACATCCAGTGATCAGGGAATGAGTGATAACAGCTGGTTTATGTGTGATCTCATGTAATTAACCTTCAGATCTGGAGGACATAATGAGCTGCAGTAGTTCAACAAATGTGTGACATACTGTGTAGAAAGAGAAAGTAAGAGGAAGTTGTGCTTTCCTCCCTCACAGCTTAAAAATGGAGCCAAAGACCAAAGGACTAAAACAACAACAGCAGCAACATAAGAAACTGCTAGCTGCCATGCTTTCTCAGGACTCCTTTGATTCTGCTCAAAGCACAGCTCCATCTGTAACTGAAGAAGATATTGACAATGAAGATGATGCAATGGAACTGCTGGGTAATTGCAAAAAATTATGTGTATTTTCTGGGTGGTTTTATTATTTTTTAATTGAAAGAATGTAATATATGATCAAACCTAGATTAGTTTGAATCTGCTCTCTGGGTTTGAAGCTGAAGTGTCCAGCAGCTGTATGAAGGTTCATAGGGCTTAACTTGCAAGTTTTGGGAGTGACTGTATATACAGAAGACTGTATATGTGTTTGAATAAACTGCTAGTTGCATCAAACTAGCAGTTGGGCCCTACATAAAAGCTGGGGAGGGACTTTTTAGAAGGGCACATAATGATAGGATGAGGGGTAATGGTTTTAAATTGAAAGGAAGTAGATTTAGATTGGATATTAGGAAGAAATTAGTCACTGCGAGAGCAATGAGTCACTGGAACAGGCTGCCCAGGTAAGTGGTGGATGCCCCCTCCCTGGAAGTGTTCAAGGCCAGGTTGGGTGGCCTAGTGAGAGGTGTCCCTGCCCATGGTAGGGAGTTGGAACTTGATGATCTTTAAGGTCCCTTCCGGCCCTAACCATTCTATGATTTTATGAAAAACCCATGAAATATCAAATGCTTCAGGTCCTTAAAATAATTAGTTTCCTACATAAATCATTTGCAGGTGACCTATGGTGAGTGTATTTACGTACAAGGAGCAGGATCAGCTTCACTGGCTTTCATCTGGTTCTTTTTCTTAGTCCTACCACAGTTTTAAACTCAGTGGGTTTTATTTGAGACTTAGTAACTGCAAGTAACACAATGTGAATTTGTAACCTCTTCAGAGGATTTGATTGTAATTTTCTAGTAGACCATATTGTATGTTAGATCGCACTGTAGAAGGCTCTATGCTCACTGCTTTCTCCCTTTCCTAGAATTACTAGTTGTGAAAGGAGGGAAATGGTTGAAGAAAGTTAATAGTCTCTTTTCTGGTATCTTTAAAAGCTTCAGTGTAAGGTGTAGTCATAGATTTAATTCCTTTTTTTCCCAGTTTTTGCTAGATGGCCCTTTATGTGGGATCAAAGCAGAAGAAATCACAATCTGAGGAGATCTCGGCTTTCTTACATTTACAAATTCCATCATAAAATATTTGTTTCTATTTAGAACTTAATCTAAAAATTTGAAAACCACGTGCTGATCTACTCTTCTGTTGTGTCCTTACCAGTCTTCATATAATCACAGAATAGTTGAAGTTGGATTGAACTGCTGGACAAATCTAGTCCAACCCCTTGCTCAAAGCACTCCACTAGAGCAGGTTGCTGTGAACATTATTCAGTTGGGTTTTGACTCTCCAGTGCTGGAGACCACGATGTCTCTGCGCAAACTGTTCCAGTGTTTGAC
>VXBZ01007442.1:12174-69272 GCA_013399135.1 Heliornis fulica | reverse complement strand
AAAAAAAAAAAAAAAAGTTTTTTTTATTATGTAAATTCATACAAACTTTCTTTTTTTCAGTAGTTTTAAGTTTGATGCATGCAGCTGGTTGCCCAGAGAAGTTGTGAACAGCCCCTCCCTGGCAGTGTTCAAGACCAGGTTGGGTGGGGCTTTGGGCAACCTGGTCTAATGGGGGGTGTCCCTGTCCATGGGGCTTGGAACTAGGTGGTGTCTGAGGTCCCTTCCAACACAAACAATTCTGTGGTTCTTTGATTTGGTCTTACAGAAGAGATAATGGTCTCGATTGCTCAGTTATCACGTTAGGGTGAATGTGAGCTTGCAATCTCCATGGTATTTCCAGAAATGTAGCTGCATTATCTCCTTATTTCTGCCTGCGGTTTACTGATCTTTCCAACAGTATGGCAGAAAAAGCAAGCTGAATGGGTGTCTTGCAATGGCATAAACCACAGATTTCCTAAAATAGTGTGCTGTGGTATCTGGAAAGTATGGTAGGTAAGTGTGTGTGTGAATACGTCTATGTGATGTTTTTGGCATCATTACATATCACAGATAGAATAGAATCTTTTTGTTAATGTCTAACTTGGAGGAAAAGTTATCCAATAAATGTGTAGGTCTTTCCTCCTAGACATTTGAATCTCTTGAGGTATCCAGAACCAGAAAGGTGGTATAAAGGAAATTTTACTTCTTGTGTCTTGATATTTGGGCAGAATATTATCTGTGTACAAATGAACATTTTTTTTTATAAAAAGGATGCAGTTGTAAGAATCCATTCTGGTTTTGTGTCATGTAAAACCTGAAACATTTAACTATCGTGCATTCCGTCAAAACTGGCAAATTTTACACAAAATCAGTTTAAAACTAGAGAAGGTGACAAACAGCACCTCTGCTTTGGGTGGACTGTTGTATAAATGATTCTGGAGAAAAATCCTGGTATATTTGATGAATTGCCATGGTTATAGTGATTATAATACAGCCATGTTATAGTAACTTCCACAGATAGAAAGTTCAATATGCTCATATTGGTATTGAAATTGTGCTTCTGAAAGACTGGTTTATGTTTTAATTTGCATTTTGCAATTTGTTGACAGTATGTGGTTTATATTTGACATAATGGTTAGGTTACATCCTGCAGAACTGCTCAAAACTTGAGAATATGACAAAGCGTTACACAGGAAAGACGGTGGGTTTTCTTCTGAAGGTAACACCAAGAACTTTGGGTTTTTATTGGCAAACATAGGTATTTTTCATTGCTATATTTTCCAGATCAGTACCTCTATGATACTGGAATTTATTTTTTTTAAAATTTCATTTTATTATGTACTGCATTAATCTATGCTTTTTACACTGCTTATATGCAGCATAACTAATATCAAATCATGGCTTTCTGCCATTACTGAATTGCAAGGGCATTGTTGCATATAGCTACTTGACTCGATACATCTAGGGTTCAGTTTTTGTTGCTTATTCAGCTCTTTTTTAAAAAACTTAGAAACCCTCACAGTCCTAAGTCTGGATTCTGGGAAAACAAATTCTACTAATTGTAGCAGATGACATTACTGCATACCTTACTTGTAATCTGTGGGTTGCAGAACATAAACCTTCGTTTTTATGTGTGTTCAACAGAATCTTTTTCTGAGTTTGGTTGATTTATTTAGGTTTTAAAAGCATGTCTTTAAAATAAAAAACATACCCTGGTAGTACTCTTATCAGAACTGTCAACGAAGGTTTAGCTAGAACGAAATATTTCGTATAGAAGTAACAGTTAAGCTGTTATACTTCCGAGGAATCCATTTCAAAAGAAATGTATGTGCAGGGATGAAAAAGAATATTATAGGGCTGTATAGTGACTCTACGTCTAACACAGGATACATAGGAGGGCTTTTAATTCGCTGTTAACTTTCTAAGTGTATTCAGTTATGCAGGTGGCTGAAATAATTAGTGGCAGATAACATGATAGTGGAAAGGATCGCCTTTAAAAAGCTGAGAATGGTGACTGTAAAATCACAGTATTTGTAAATGGGTGATACAGTTGAGGTCTATGAAAGTTACATAATGTCTAATTTTGTATTATAATGTCATTATGCCAGATACTGTTGTTAAATCCAGTTGGGAACTGAAGTAGTACTTTGTGAAACTCTGCAGTCCTTTTGGAATTCCAGGACATTTGGGTTTAAACAGCCTTTGCATTTAGCTGAAGTCCCCTGAAACTTGGAAAATATATTATTCCCTTAATATTTGACTGATGTCCTTTGGAGAAGACCGAACTGTATTTTCCTCAAAATTACCAGCAATATTGATTGAACACCATAGAGTGACTCACCTGGTTTAAATTTGGCTTAAAAAAGACCCCAACAATTGTTTGATTAAATGTAAGAATATTATTGTTTAAGTGTATTGCTATGCGCAGACATATAGATGGTAATAGCATGTTGTTTTATGTAGCACTCTTGAACTTAAATATACGTTCTTGAGCTTTTCACAGATGAAAAAGCTTCTGTACTGTTTTACACACTATTGATATTTAGTCATAGTTCCCAATAACCTCTTTTATTGCTGTCCAATTTTTATGCATGCTCACAATATTAAATTCATTACCATATGTTAATGTAGTGGTATTGTATTACCAATGTGCTACGTAGTATTTAAATATGGAGCCCCACTACAAAGATAAACATATTCAGGAAAGTCACACAGCTGTGTGACTGGTGGTTTGTTTTTGGTTTTTTTTTAAGTGAAAGTTCAGTGATTGTCCGCCTCATGTTTATTAGTAATTCTGGCTATGTAGTAACAAACCAGAATCTTTAGCGATACAAATGTACTTAAAGTAGTAATGCATTTTTAACTATTGTTTTCAGGAGATACCTTATGTCCCTTGGTTGCTCTAATAGCTCTTCTTTTTTTTTTTGGTTATTTTTTTCCCATCAAGAACATTTCAAATGTTAATTACTTAATTGTTTTAGCACCTCTGATAGATTGCTTGGTGATATATTTACATTTTATAGCAAAGGAGATAAACAGAATTTATTAGAGATTGCCTTTGCCTGTCGGGTGAGACTCAGTGTCTGGTATCCATCCTTCTATATAGTCCATACTGTTTTTCTAATAAGTCTCTGTCTATACTGCTTTTCTTATTAGACTCTGAGAGCTTTAATGAAAGGGTGTCCAGTCTGCAGTGCTTTCAGTACAGTTCCTCTGGTTCAACAGACATTCCTGATTTCCCTGTTTCCTAGAGGTCTTTGGCAATGTGCAGGAAACAGACTCTAGACTTGATAAATTATTCTGATATTAGCAACAGGTTGTTCCTCTTTGTTGTCTCTCCCAGCTGGACAAAAACTTCTCCATTATGTGACTAGAATACATAATTTGCCAGAAGAGAGGCCACAAGGCCCTGGGAAAGATGGTATGTGACTTACACTACATCTTCAGAGCGATTTTTCTGGCCCGCAGCCTGTTTTGTTGGGGTTCAAGTAGAATGTTTATGCAGGAAAAATCTATGTGAATTGCAGACTCTTCTTTTTTGAAAGCCACTGGGAAATTTGCAACATTGCCAGTGAGCATTTGCCATGGAATGATTGCACAGAAGCTGGCACTACTGGGAGACAGTGGATGCAGAGACCAGCTGTATTGCAAGACTTTGAGTGGCAGATATAATGCACTGGTGCAATAGTGTGTTGTACATTTCTGTTAGAATGGCACTCAAACTCCATAAGATACTGTTTTTAATACCCTTTTGAGATGGAAAATGGGGATAGCATAGATAATCTTACATCCCTTCAGATGCTGGGAGACCCAAGTTGCACAATATTGGTCAGACCTCTGTGACACAGTACACTGCAGAGATCCTGAAGTGCTTAGGTTCACCAGCATTACAGTCCTTAAAGCTCTTAGGAGTAAGAATTTAGTTTTTCTTATAGGAATTTCATTCAGCATTTTATTGTTGAGCAAAAAGATGTTCACATGACAACGTGGTGGTTCACTTTTAAGAGCATGCAGGTGGTATAATTGTCGAACACCAAGTGGGGCCTGTCTGCAGTCTTCCCCGTTACAATTCGCAGGCTAACTTTATCCTGCAGCCCTGTGATGCATGCAGCACAGTGTAGCACAGCAGAGACCCGTGCCTGCTCAGGTTGATTGTGTGGGGCACAACTCCTCACTGCACGGTAGTCCTCAGGTCTCAGTCACCAGCAAGCAGGAAGGTCAGTGCAGCACAGTATTTTCGTGACACAGGAGGAATGTAAGTTTTCTGTTTAATCAGAAATAGTGATCACTGCTTTAGCTCAAGTCCTGGGAAAGTGTTCATGGTAATGTTATTTGTCTCACGTTCTTATCACCAAATGCTGATTCTTTGCTCTCATTGCAATCATAAACATTGATTCCAAGGAAATATTTAGCAAGATATGTGCCAGCATTATTTTTCTCTTTAAAAAAAAAAAGCAAACCTATTCATCATATAATATGTCTTCAGAAGTCAAATTAAATGTCTTTGTATGCGTGACTTGACTATCCCCATCACCACTGCCCTCCTAGTGGAATTTCTGGAAAAGAAAAAGTTACTGTGTAGATAAATATTTAAATACAGCATTTTTGGAAATTGCCATAGATATATGTGCTTCCATTTCTAATGTTTTAACATGGTGGAGGTCATACCTTTTATGAAGCTATTAATTTGAAGTGTTCTGTTTCCTTCTAATTTCAACAGCTGGAAAGAGGAGGCATGCTCTGTATCCCAGAGAAAGGAAAAAAAACCCACAACCTGCTTTATTGCTTTTTTTTTTTTAATTTGCATTATTTCCCAAAGAGTGTGAAGCATTTACATCCTTTTGTGTTCCTTGTTGGTTGTTACTGGAGAAAAACAATTGTGTGATATGAACGAGGCTTAGCATGTGAACGGTCACGATGTCACTGCTAAATGAATGATATGGCTAGTGTGAATGCAGTATATTAAGCTTTACTTTTGTGAGATGTAAATGGCTTTCTAAGTGATAGGTATTTGACATTCATTGGCTTTTTCTTTAGAGTGGAAGATACAGTTCATCCCAATTTGAATAGAACTATTTGATTCTAGGAAAAGTATCAATAAATGCAATTTACAGTAATCTCAATTTCTAAAAGGCCTGATCTTCAGTCTTCCATTTATCTTCAATCGTCTATCTCTATGGGAGGCAATTTCTGATAGTCTTGATTACTGGGTACTTAGAAACTCCTGAAAGATTTACAATTTGGAAAGACAATGAACAGTTGAAGGCAGAAGTTCAAATAAGTTGGTTTTTATTCTCTTTATGGGTTGACCTCAGCAAGTAGAGAGCAAAAGCAAGAAAACTCATAGTTTCAGATGATAGTTTAATAACAGAAGGAAGGAAAGAAGGAACTTTATTACAGATACTGCCAACAGTATTTTTTATCAGATGCTGTGATCTGAAGGACTACTGTCTAGAGAGAAGCCATAAACTTGAAATCTACTACTAATTTTAAAGCAATGTGTTCATACATTATACTTCTCACTGAACACTTGTGTAAAGGTTTAGCAAATACTGAACATGGCAGGTTTTTTCTTTCTGCCAATACACAGTCACTGAAGCAAGAGATAAACACAGGTCTTTTTAATGTCATTCATGGAATCAGTTGATTTCAGTTCATCTTGTGAAGTGAGAATCTTTTAGTTGATCTGAATTTGAGCAAAACTCTTAACTGGTTATTTAAAGGTTATCTTTAACACTTTAACGTCTTAAAATAATGGAATCCTGCTGTTTAATTTTACTGTCAGTAATACTGTAGGTGTTCGGTATTTCCATAGAGTTTTTATACTGAAAGTAACTTCTCATAAGCTTAGTAAGTTTTGTGGTTTGGTTAAGAGGTGTTTGCAAGGTTGGAATAAACTATGAATTGAATTAGTCACTTGCTGCAACACTTGCGTAGTTATTTCTGGTTTGATAACCATAAAATGAGTTGAAACTGAAGTTGATTTGCTTCATGTTGCTAAAGGGAAAAGAGAGAGAGGAAATCAATTATAGTTTGAGATACTAAATTCTCTTGAGTTGAAATGAGTTACATAAGCTAATAAAAAGCTTCAAAAGAATGACTCATTTTCAATAAATAGATATGTACTGAGTATCACAATGTGCATGAGCCTCAAGTATAATTTGTTTACAGTTTACACGGGAACTAAAGCTTATGTTAAGCCTGTTCCTAAAGAATGAAGCAAAGACACTGTGTTATGCTAGTCCCCTGCCTGTCCTGATTAGAGAACTCAATACCTGTATTGACATAGCCTTATTATGGCCTGTATGCCTGTGTTTTCTTCTAAAGGAAGGTAAGGAGACACAGCAACATGGTGTACATCATCCATGATAGCTGCTGGCTATTTTGAGCCAGGACATTATGCTAGCTGCTCCTTGGGTCTCATCCAAATCAAATACTTCATGTGCTTTGGTGTCTCCCATCATTTGAAGAGTATAATCTGAATGTGTATATGATGACTGCACGCTGTATAAATCTGATCCTTCTTGAAATTTTAGTTACTGAAAATGGCAGAGGATTTTCAATAAACATTATTATTACAGAGTAGAAGAGCTGGTATGGGAAAAATGATTGGAAACGTGATTCTTTGTTTAAAAATTATAGGAAATATGATTCTGTGTTTGACAGGAGTTTATTTGCATATGTTAGAAGGCCAAGGTAAGGACTTAAACCTCCTCTGTTGTCTACCTTCCTAGTGACTGTCTTCAGAATCACATATCCTTCTTTGCTATCTATTTTGAGGCTTCTTGAATTAAGTCTAGATGGCACATGGTGTGTTCTGGTTTTCTTTGCAGATTTTATTGGGAAAATATCAGATGAGCTGTGAGCTGTTAGTGAACTTCCTCAGTCAGACAACACGTTCAGTAGTAGGTAGAAAGCTGACATCTTCCTACCATGTAGAAGGTAAACATTTGCTTTACTGTGTTGAATCAGGGCTTATTGAACAAACATTGTTGTGGCAGGTTACTGGAGTTAGAGCAACAGGTTACTAAACTAGGATGCACAAGGTACTACTGATTTTTCCTGTATAGGAATCCTGGTGCTTCAGTTGAAACTGTTTGTAGACAGGTTTAAAACAATTAAAAGAACATGTGTGATTCTGTGATTCTGTGACATACATGCTCATGTTATGCACAGTTAATCTATTAATTATTTACTAATGGTGCTGGGATTGCCAAAAACTTGTCCAGCTCATTTTCAGCATATACAAGTTGATGAAAGAAAAATATATCAAGGGCTATAAGATGTAGATACTACCTCTGGTTCAGAATTGCCTTGGCCATGAGTCATCTGGGCTAGAGGGATTGTGCTGGTAAAGCATTGTTATATACTTACCCTGTTGTAGTCATGGGATATCTCCAGGCTGTGGGATAAATGGCTATCCAAACTACTCCATACTTCTTAAGGGCACTTGAGTTAGTTTATTAATGCTGCTGGGAAATCCTTCATCGGCAGTGTGTAAGGAAGTCCAACAATGGATATAATTTCTTTTGTACCTGGTCTGTTTAACTGCAGCTGATGACTCTCCAGTATTATTAATCTGCAGTAATTTCTATACATAACTTTTTACATTGAAGCTTAAAATATGACTGTTGGAATTCATAAACTGATTGGGGAGATTTGGCCCGCTTGGTTGACTAGTCTGTGTGCTAATCTGCTGCCAGCTCCTGAGCAATTTCATCCTCTTTTTGAGGCACAGATGGACATTAAGAAATGACAGGATTTCTTCACCTGGCGAGTCAGAAGGCAGTTGTGGAGCTGCGTGGGCTCTGGTGAATCTTCTGTACTACTCTGTTGAGCTCAAGGCTGAAATCACGGTCTTTGTGGTGGGAGGATAGGATACAGAGTTACCAGGACAACTTGGGAGGTGGCAGAAGAGCAAGAGGTAGTATTATTATGTGATTTTAGGCATAATAACCCCTTACAGCTAGTGTTGACTTGCTTCTGTGAATTCTTCAGCTTTTGGGCTCTTTTCAGCTGCTGAGGACAGATTGCTCTTTCACGTAGTAGATAGGGAGAGGACTGATTTGAAGAGACATTTCTGAATTTTGGGAGTCCAGGATGTGAAAGCAGAATCTCTATTCAAACACAGCAGAGTGTCCTTTCCTCTGAATAAATTGTCCTTTATGTTATGTACAAATAGGTTGCTGACAAGAAGTTAATAACTACCGGTAAGGGCACTTAGGGAAGTATAAATTTAGCAGGGTTTTGGTTGTTGGTAATAGAGATTTCTTAATATAATTAAATAAACACTATAATAAATAGAAATAAAATTTCAAATTGTATTATTTTTTCATGGTTTTAATTTTACATGTAAATAAAAATATCATCTATTTATTGCAAGAGAAATTCCTGGGTATTACAACCCAACTCATGGTGCTGTTTGTGATTTCTAACAGAATACAAAGTAGATAACATGAAGTAAGACTTGAAACAAAGAAACATGAAGCAGCTATTACCAAATGCTTCAAAATGTGTTGTTTTGTCTTTCAAAACTGGAACTTGTTGAGAGGAAGGTGCTGGAGATCCCTGTAGAAAAACAAATTCCGTTGTCAAGTGCTGCACAACACCAGAACATGTGTTCCAAAAATTCATATTATGATTGTCTCATACATTCATTACTTGAAGCCTTTCTGATTTGATCAAACTGTAATTCAATGCTACTTACAGAAAGTAGGGGGGCTTAATTTATATTTCATAATACATATAAATGTTTTAGGTTCTTGTACAGTTAGTGGAAAGTGTATGAAATTTCTAAAGAAAATACTAATCTGATGCACCCAAAACTAATAAAGTAGTATTGTAAATACAGACGATTATGAACATCTTGCCTGCTTATGTAAGTGTTGTGATGAAAAGCTTCTTAGGTTTTGTTTCCCAGTGGGTTATACTGTATTTGTTTAATGTGTCTGGTTTTATTTGAGTGTCATAGTTGAGTTTAACTCTATAAATGTGTTTGAGACATAGGTGATCTGTGTTTATTCCTAACTAGTGATTAAAGTAAGTTTTAATTACTGGGTTGTGTTTTTTAGTGTTAATCAGTGGTATTAGTAGCTTCTATTAAGAGCTAGGTTTGAAATTTCTCTTGTCCTCTCCCCTCCAAACTGATGATGTATACCATGTACAATGAACACCAGAACTCATTTATAACCAAAATACATGTTTTTTTTGGTAGTAATCATAATCTTATAAACTCAGTTTTGCATGACTTTGTGAAATTATATTGGCACTTGTCAAGACATGAGCTTACTTCCTTCTCATGTGGAGTGCTGTGGTTCTTTCAGAAGAGTTTGGGGGGAGAGTAACAACTCTTCAGTGTTAGACTGAGTACTGAAGCTACTCCTTCATGCCATTAAATAAAAGTAGGGAGGAGGAGGTGTATTATTATGTTAATGTACTTGAAAACTTCACTTACTTGAAAACTTCACTTAAGCTCCAACATATGAAGGGAACAAAGGGTATTTTGATAAATCATATCCTCAAGTTGTCACAGAACTTGAGAATTGCAGAACTGTGTCCTAGTCTCAAAGACAGAATCAGCTTTTAGGTGACGGGCCATGAAATGGTGCAATCTGCTCAAATCACTTAAAAAGTCTCTTGAAAGCTCAGCGTGATTGAAATAGGCAGCTGTACTCGAAATAGTGTACAGCTCGAGCAGGTCAGAACACTCAGTAGCAGCAGAAATTGTCACTTTTTCATACTTTGCTTTAACTGTTTCCTGCATCTTTCTGTGTCTCAGTAGATCAGTTAAATTTGTTCTGTTTAAGATGAAGTGTTTAATGGAGTCAGTCACAAGTTAGATAGTGCTAGAATGGGGCCATGGGCTAGGATTTTATGCATGCTATCACAGTCATGAGAAGCCAGGTATCTAGTACATCACTGTCCGCTCCCTCTCTTTCACACAACCATCTTCTGATGTGGAATGTAGCATTTGATCTCTAGTGCCAGGTATAAATTGGGGGATGTCATGCAGAGCAGTCACATGTAGTTTGTCTTGAAATGTATTTCTCTTACTGTTTCAAGTTAGGTGATGCCTTTCTATACTTACTGTTTAGGCTACACTCTTAATGTGTTTAATTAAGTTAGTTAATTAACTAGTTCATTCTTTTGTTAATTATTCGTGCTTTGCCAATAGAATTGGTACAGGACACAGAGTTCAATTAAAATGTATTCTGAGGGGTTATTCCCTGTATCTCTTCCTTAAGAAAATGGATGTAATATTTTTGGCTTTTCTCTGGGTGGGAAAGGGATAGTTTCTTGCTCATTCGAGCAGTCTGTACATTTTGATTCCTGGATTTCCCATCTCATCTATCCCAACTGCTTTTAGTGAACAGTGAGGTGATCTCAAAGTTGTGTAGATATTACTCCATTGTCCTTTTGGTGTGATTTTTCATTTATAAAAGGCAATGCTTTGCATCATTCAAATTAGCTTGGCTTCTGTTAGAAGGGGAGTTGTTTGTTGTGGGGAATGATAACTCAGCACCTGATGTTACATATTCCAGAATTTATAGGCAGCAAATAACCTACCTGTGCGACCTGCTCTAGGGAACCTGCTTTGGCAGGGGTGTTGGGCTCAGTGATCTCTGGAGGTCCTACAATTCTATGATTCTGTGATTGTATCACTTTGTAATTTAAGTACCATCAAAACGGGCACCAAAAATGAGTACACAATAAATATTCATGTATTTCCAGGGGAAAATAAGCCAAACCCAGACAGTATCTATACAATCAGTTACTAAAAGCCAGAAGAAGACTGAGAATTAGGTGTATAATTTTATGAAGAGGAAGCAACTGGATCGTAAGGTCTTTGCTCAGATTGTTTGCTCATACACTGCCATTTTTTAGCATGAGTCCCAGCACAGTGAAATTGGAGTTGACAAGTACTGTAACAGCACAAAGGAATAATGTTAGAGCTTCAATAAAACATTTTGCTGCAGAAGCGTGGATATTTCAGAATAGTATTACCAGTACAAACTACAATGAACTAGTACTTAAAACATTAGATATCTCATATAAGGAAAATATTGTCTACTAAAGCTAAAATAATGAAATTAGAGGAAGTATCAATGACTTAGAGAAGGAGTAGAATATTTAGGAGAATGAGCAGAAAAAGAGCACCTTACTTTGCTTTTTCCTGTGGGCTGTGAAAAAAAAACCAAACATGGCAAAACCTCATGAACAGAAATGTGGGTCAAATGGGCAGTTCAACTCCACCTGCTGTAGTAGATCTATCTATTTTGATCTGATAGCATATACCAGCTTTGAGATAACATGATAATAAAGAAGCTGAGCCATTACCTTTTTTTATGGGGAGATTCATCTTGTTCTTACAGCTTGTGTTTCTTGTAGCTCTTCTGAAAGTAAAAAAAGAAATAAAAAAAAAGAGTTGAATTTATGTAGTGCTGTACAGGATACAAGCTATGGTAATGTGGTAGTAAGGAGGATGCAGAAGTTATGCTGCAGCCAAGACCAGATGACATCTCTTTTAAGACTGTCCGGTATTCATAACATAGGGGTCCTATCTATGGGGTGAAGCTGAGGGAACTCAGTTTGTTCAGCATGGAAAAGAGAAGGCTTCAGGGGGAGCCAGTGCCAAAATGGAGGCTCCTGAGAGGAGCCATGCTCTTTACTGTGGTGCACAGCCTGTGTGAGTGACACTGGGTGTGAATTGAAGCAAGCCGGGTTCTGATTAAATACAAAGGCATGAAAATTAAAAAAAATTGTGCGTGTGGATATTTAACTGCTGGAACAGGTTTCCCAGGGAGGTTGTGGAGTCACTGACCTTGACACTTTAAAGAGTCAATTGGATTCAACCCTAAGCAACTTGGCTGACCCTACTTTGAGCAGGGAGGACCTTTGGAGGTCCCTTTGAGCCAGAATGAATCCGCAAATTGCTAGTGTAGGGAGGGCCAAAAGCCCCTTAAATGTAATTTTTTTTGTAATCTGCTTGTAAAATACTGAAAATGAAACCATAAGAGTGTAAATGATAGTCTATATCTGAGTAAACTACTCAGATAAATGTTTAACCAAACGGAACATGCTGCCAGAGTCAAGATTAGATCTGATCTTCAAGAGGATGAAAAAGTGAAATAGGTAATGAAATCGGAAACTTTCTGTGTGATTAGAAGACATGCAGAGCAGTTAAAAATAGTAGATGGTTTTGAAAATCTGTATGAGAGGTATATTTTTCATGAAAACATGCATGAATGATTTCTGTATTCCCTTATTCTTCTCATAACACACCTATATTATTTAATATAAAAAGACAATTTCAGATCTGGTACCAAGTACAGGTGCAAGCTGAGCTATAAACTAACCACTTGCTGATTGCAAGTTCAGTCATCCAGAGGGAGGTTCATTTACTGATGATAATTGTATTAGCTCTCTAGTACTGCCAAAATGCTGTCAGACCTTATGATTATCTTCAAAATGGGGGAGTGGGGGAGAAACTGCAGGCCATTCAAAACCAAAATGTTGATTTTTATTTAGAAAGAAAAACAGATGAAAGAGAGAAGAGTTGGAAGAGTAATATCAAGATAAACACGCAGAAGAAAATACCTTTTTATGCCACATTCTAGAAGTTGATGCAACAAAATAATATTAAAACTTTACAGATAGAAAATGAGTATAAAGTTACCTAGACAAGTAATTACATCCCATTACATTTGTTGCCCTTTTCTGAGCCCTTAATGTGGTCTGAAAGGTCTGAAATTATCTAAATAGTTGGTAGTAGATGGCTTCCAAGTTTTGCTTTCTCTTCAGAACAAGTAACTTTTAAAAAGTACTACCACTTTTTCTTTTAGAGGTTGGCATGTACTTTAATAGCTGTGAGGGCAGTAAAATGAGGATGTGAAGGCTGTGAGTAAAAGTTATTAGAGCTGTTAAGTTTGACCCATTTAGCACTGAAAACACCTAACTTGGAATATTGTGGGGAAAGGAAGAAGGGCAAGTTCGATGGTAGTCTCAGTCCTCTCAGTACAAAGCTGAAGGCATCCCCGAGTGTGATCATAGGAACATATATTTTTTGCAGAAGAAACAAACACTTCCTACTGAGTATGTGAAAGTGTAGTATTAACACCTCAGCTCCAGATGGAACAAGCCTGATGGAGATTTCATAATAATCAGTGAATAGGCAATGGAGAACATATGGATTTATTTAGGTACAACTTGAAACTTTATTAGAATACAAGGTGATAAAATATGGGTGTATATGGTGCAGAGATGCATCACAAAATTACATGTGCAGGCAGATAGGATCTCTACAGTCAGTCAGCAACAACCTCGTCTCCAAAATCCCTAAGTAAACTATGGATAGTGCACTTAATCATGGTACAGGCAACAAGGTTATGTTACTTAAAATGCAGAGCATCTAGTAATTTTATGAAGGTAGGTGAGATGCTGTGGCCCAGACAAAGCGGTCCTGGTTACAGAGCAAGCAATAGATGGTGTCTTACAGACAGACAGATGACTTCTGAGCAGGTGCACAGTCACTTGCTGCTCGCTGCGGCGGTCTGCAGAGTGAGTACAGCACTGACATCTGGGGAAGTGAGGAGAGGAAGGTACCGAACTAGTAAAGACCAGTGCTAGGAAAAGCGTGTGGGAGCCTGAGAGCTGGAAACACCTTGTGTGTTTTGACTGGTACTTAGCCTAGTTGGGACACTTTGGATCTATGCCTCACTTCACTTCTTCTGTTTCATATTCTTCATAATTCATTAACATAATTCTAATGTTGGTATGGCTTACTGTTATTTATTTAGATTGAAAAGAGTTAGAAAGACCGTGTTTGGATCAGGGTTTTGTAAACACACTCTTCTGTTCAAATTTGATGGGATTAGTACTGTTTCAGAAAATAAATAATCCAAAGGCAAAAGAAACTCCTGATGGATTAGTAGTATTTTCCTTTAAATCAGTGATGAACTAGATACATGAACAGGAG
This sequence comes from Heliornis fulica, assembly GCA_013399135.1. Taxonomy (NCBI): domain Eukaryota; kingdom Metazoa; phylum Chordata; class Aves; order Gruiformes; family Heliornithidae; genus Heliornis; species Heliornis fulica. The sequence goes on along the minus strand of VXBZ01007442.1, from coordinate 55,318 downwards.
ACAATAGTGAAATGTTCTATTTCTGTACTGACCAAACCTAAAAATGTTATTTTGTGTTTTGTACTTGTTTCTTTAAAAACTAGGTCCCCATTAATTTTGTACAGTACAATGAATTCAGTGGAGCTTGTGTAAAGGTTTGTCTTTGTGTGCAAAATTATTTCATGATTCCTGTACTGTCTCGCACAAGTATTTGGATGGAGGCAAAATTCATTGCTTAGAGAGTTAATGGTTTTCTCTGAAAATATTTAGTTTAGGCTTAAATCTGCAGTACTGATTTGGGCTAATGCCATTGCCACCTGTGACATCCTTGAAGAGTTTATTTCCAGTTCCAGAAGGGAGCTTCCTATAATACACCAGAAATTAGAATGACTTGGCTTATGCATCATTGAGAGCCCTGGGGTGTGACCTCAGGTACGTTCTGTCCACACAGCGGGCCAGTAGGTTTCCGAGTTAGGGGCAACCACTTTCTGCATACCGGTGCCAGGTGCTGTGGTAAGTTTGCAACTCACTCTGTATCTCATTGGTGCTGCAATGATCTCTTTGTCTTGCACCTGACATTTCATACTCGGAAGACATTATGGGATATTGTGATGGCTGTTTAGCCCTGATACTCCAATGATAATCCGAGGGAACTGCACTCAGGTGAGACTTCTGATAACTTTTTACCTCAGTGTGCAGTGTTGAGCTGGGCAGAACTATTTACTGCAGATCGTGCTGTGAGCGGGTTTAGGTTGTGGCCCTGGCAGTAAAGAAGAGAATGTAGTTCCACGGCCTGTTGGGTGGCAGGGAAAAACCAGTGTCCAGCAAGGATCGAGAAGGTTATCGGTGGCCTTACCTTTTCTTAGGGCCGGATGGGAAGCGCCGGGAAGTGGTGTCCTGAGGCAGCTCTACCCACCAGGGAGCGCTAGCGGCTTTCGTTATGACTTGATTAATAGAAATGCAGATTAGATTTAATCTCTTTAAAAGGCGAAGTAAGTGCTTAACACCGCCGGAAAAGAAAAAAAAATAATCGGCTCTACAAGAAAAGAGGAAAATCAGTCTACTGTGAACGCGTGGTGATTTTTCTTCTAAGATTATAAAAGCAAAAGAGGTGCTTTATTCTAGTAAGAGATGTGTACAAATTCACCCTGCCACCTGACTGTGACGGCAAGAGCCCATCAGCAGGTTTTGGCTAATGCTCTGTGGTTCAGTGTCTCTTTTCTTACTTTTTGCAATTAACGTGAATCTTAAACCTGTGATTGTAGATACTTGTACCTCATTTAAAAGAAACACACAGAAGAAACACAAAACACCTTTTTTTTCCCTACTTAAAATTATAAAGTAACATTTTCATATAAAGAAGCAAACATCCCGTTAGTCCGTCTAACCTAGAAATGCTCTATAATGTGCAGAAAAAACAGGCTTTACAAACCTCTGTTATAGCCTGCATTATCTTTGAGACTGCCCAGATTTGTTGGTGCTTTTTTTAACAAAATGTCTTTTTTTTTGCCAATTTTTCCAAGTCTAGGTCAGTGATCCCATAAGCCTGTAGCATGACTCATCTAATCATACAAATTGTGAATATCTGGCTTATGTCATCTTGATTAATGTTAGGAGCAAGTGAACTAGGAGAGCAGCGCTTGTCAAAATGTGGCAGAATCATATCAACAATTGTTCCTTGTGAAGGCTACTGTTGCTCACTTATGTTCATAATTTATCCCAAATTCTGTAAGCCTGCTGGCAAAGCAGTTGTTTAAGCATTGGGGAGAGACTAAATGTGTAGGAAAGAGAAGTGCTGATATTCTCCTAAGGATGATGAGTTTAAATTTTACCAACAGTGAATTTTGTTGTTGTAGTGACGCCTCTGAATTTAAATTAATTTAATTTAATTTTACAGCATTTGTAATTAGCTAGTATGTAGTCAATGCTATACTTACCAGTTGTGACATTCAGATAGTTCTGGAAAAATGATTTACAGATCAATATCTTGATATATATATGATGTAGCATGCACTTAATTGAACATATATTAGCATATAGTATAAAACTGCATTTAATTGTATCAGAATAAATGAACTAATTTTGTGTGACAAAGGAGATGTCAAACACAAAGTGGTCATCAAAATGGTCATCTTTGATTTGTCCCTGTACCATAAAATTTATTGAATTCATCCGTGTTAAGCAACAGTGACTAAAGTATCTTTTTCCTGGGTGTGTAGTAGATATTGTTTCTATAAAATGTTTATCACAGAATAAAGTTTAAAAGTAACTTTTCTATAGAGATGGGAAAAATATACTCTATATAAATACATATAAATATAAATACTTGGAAATGAAATTAGTTCAGGATTGCCAACTTCAGTTGCTTAGAATTTTTAACCAATTAGCTACTTTTCATTAAAATAAAAAATGTGTTCTTGTAAACAGAATTCCTGCTCAGTTGGTTCAAAATACGTACTACACTGGGACAATAGGGGCAGCCTGAGTATTTTTGCTTTAAATTTGATTGAAAGTAGTGGTATACATGCAATATTTGAGATTAACTTAGGAAATTTATGTTGATCACTGTGAATACTGAGAAGTCAGTGAAGTCGAACATCTCCTACTGAACTGATTATGTAATTTTTCTTATAAGATGTAGGTCAGATGAGTTTAAAGGGCTTCAAACTCTTTGGTAAAGCAAATTTTTCATTGTATGTGTATTTCTCAGACTTCATACTTTTAGTTTTTAGCACACCTGGTCCTTTGTTAGAATCATGTGGAAAAAATGAATTTGAAATGGTTCTAAACTTGTCACTATTTTTCTGGCAAGTTGTTTAAGGTGTGACTACTTTAGCCTTTTGATATTTTTTTGTTGTTGTTACCTAAGTCTGTTGAAAGAAGGTAATGTTCAGAGAACTAGTGCTTTAAATGAAAAAAAAAATTCTAATGCTCCCCTTTATCTTATAAGAAGAAAAAAACAGTTTTGAAAATTATTTTATAAAAGGAAATGTAACATTGAGTTATAATCATCTATTTTTAAGTGAGTCTTTCTACATAATAGTAATAAAAAACTTATGGCAAATTAATATAAAGGCTCATCAGTCTATAATTCTAAAGCCAATGCTGATTCTTTTTGTGTGCAAGCGAACACTTCCTCATGGAAGGTTAGAGGAAAGAACAAGCTAGTACTGTTCTAAAGATGTTTTTCAATAATACTTGTTTCTAGAGCCCGTGCATCTGCCCTTTAATGTCATTATATGTAGTAAGCTAAGGTGTTCCTTATAAGCAAGTGCAAGCTTGCATAGAAAATACTCCTGCAAATCATCAGTAGCTTGACTTAAACTTTTCTACAGAGAAAAAAGTATTTTTGAATCTGTTGCTGCAATTCAACTGTAATGCCTTGGAGAGAAGAGCGCAGAATGGAGAATAACATGAATTATTTTGTCAGGACATGCCATATATTAACTGAAGTGAGTTGGAATGAGCAAGAAAAGAATGCAAGAGAAAAGAAAGGCATAATTACAGCCGAATAGGCAAAAAGTAAAGTGCATTTATAGGGAATTACATTTGTGACAAAGCTACACCTGTAGGAGTACCAAAGTACTGAAGGAGTGGTAATTTTGTGAACTGTCATTAGTGGCCTATGAAATATGTAACCAGAAATAATAGAAAAGGAAATATATAAGTAAAATAACAGGACATTCAATCAGAAATTCAGTAATACTAGCCCAAGGGTTCTGTTACATATATTATTTGAATTTCTTATGCATATGTGTTACAAGATAATTTTGAGATACATGATTACATTTTGCTTGTTCTCCATACCTGTTTCCAGCCAAGCCCACCCTACACTTTTTTGTCCATTTTATTTGTACTTTATCTTTTCTTTTTTCTTTGCTGACTGCCAGGTATGGCCTCTGCTTTGGTGCCTGGTAGAACAATGCTGACAAGCATCCAGCAGACAGATTGGTTTGTTGTCCAATACTGGAGGCTTTGAGAAGAATCTGTTACATAGAGATGTAATATTCATCACATAGGACACAGCTGTCCACATTCCCATATAATAGACAGAATAAGATGTTAACCTTAATAAGAACTTGACCAACTGAGTTTGAGTTTGAACTTCAGACACTTACAAGGAAGCCATATTAGTAGGGTTTTCTGTAAAAGTGTCAATAAGTTGCGTGATAGCAATGAAGTTCTCTTGGCTTGCCACAAATATCTGGATTTCTTCATTGATCTCTGATGTCTAAGAGCTCACTAGTGAAATAGATATTTAAATTGCTTAACATGGGCAAGTTTTGTGTTTGTAACCCTTAGAAATGGATCAAACATTTTAATTAAGTAAAATAAGTCCTTCTGGGAGGTACAAGAAATAAGGAAAAAAACTAGCTGAAATTTCAGATTGTTATAAACATAAACAGAAATATAATCATACACCAGAAATTGTTCACTGTTTAAAACTGTACTCATCACAAATGTCTCTTTTAAATATTTTTTTTCATAAGATGACTGGACTGGTAATCTGGAGATCATTCATTTTCTGAAGTAATCTGCAAAATCAGTTTCTAGTGTTGAGAAAATACATGTCACTCTTTCCACCTGAAGTTCAGTGTATTATATGAATCACGTCAAGTAATCTCCATCAGAGTAGTCTGTCATGCACATAAATATGGGTATATGTTTGTAGCTGTATGTGTTGTATATGTGTATGTCGCCTTTTCCGTGACTATAGGATCTTTGCTGTTCTGTATTGCTGATGATAGGGATATTATTCCTGAGACATTGCCATGAAGGGGAGGATTGCTCCAAGATTTTTAAATTTACAGTCAGGAATTTAAAGTTTGGTAATTAGCGTTGTAGTATTCTTGTGTTTCATTGCTACTAAAAGGATAGGGCATTTCCTGTGACAAGTAGTTCCATCTTTCGTCTATGTTTCCCTGTACCCTCAGGATCGCTTGAAGTAGTAGATTAGTTTTTCAATGTATTTTAGTTTTCAGATTGTAACACTTGTAATTCATGTGGTTATTTAGAGGTATTTTACAAAAATGGTGGATATCAGATTGGACTGAATAACAGACAATTGTGGGTTTTTTTCTTAATGTTTTGTTCCAAATGATAGGATCGAAGCAAGGATGTTGAAACGTGCTCTTTGTCTGTAGATGCCCAGGTCCCTGCTGCAGGCTTCTGAAATTGACATTCCAGTCAGTTTCCCTGCTAATAGGAGCTGTGAAATTGACAAGAATGTCGATTTCATGGAGGAGCCACTGGGGACTGGAGAGATCTGCCCTTGGGTGGGCTCTGCAATTACAGACCTGGGTGGCCTCTGCGATTTCAGGCCTGGACCACCAGTATCAGAATTGACAAGCGTGGTGGTGCGTGTCCAAGCCCTGAAGTTAGGGGATGGAGATTTTTACCCTGTATGACATTTTTTAACTTGAACAGCATGTAAAAACCTAAAATATGGTTAGAGCCAGAGCTTCTTTAAACTGCAGGCTTCCTGCTCCCTGGAAACTCCAAGGCCCTGTACTCAGGAAGGCAAATGTTTGCTGATGCCAGGTAGGCTTTCTCAGGCCTGTGTGATAGCAACAGGCAGGTTCTGCTGAATGAGAAGCCAGAGTTTCCAACGCCTCTGATACAGACCTACCAACGTGATTGCTGCTGAGTAGAAAAGATGGAATAAATCTGTTCTGGGTTGAGTACAAGTAGAGGAAACCTGGTATTTTAAAAATGAAATATATTTAAACTTAATGATTCAATACTTTAGCTGAAAGGATTAACATGAATATCTATCTGAATGTCAGTCATCTACTGTTAGGGTTAAGATACTTATCACTGAAATCATTTTGGTGATGTTCAACTAAAAAAAAATACTGTCATGAAGCCCATCAAATACAAATCAGGTAACGCCAAAGATAAGTTTTCATTATCATCTCTTAATTGCCTTTCCTGAAAGAAAGGATGAGTATCTGGAGTATTGCTGGTGCCTATCAAACAACACTACGGTTTTCAGTGGTATGGAATGGTTTCTCAGTTCTGAAAAGCTTGTGCTCTTTTCACCTCTAGAGAGGCATTCCTTAACTAATAGTATAGCAGATATTCGTCTGTGGTTTACATATTCTATCAGGATGGGCTCCAAGCTATTGTCTCTTTGCATGCTTAGCCAGCAAAATGAGCTGAAGTTTAGATGGAGAATAAATAGTGCTTATACCCCCCACAGGCATTCCATTGGCCCTTGAGGCAGCCTGCCCAGTCAAATGGATAGAGTTTTCTTGGTGCAGTCAGGCTGCATGAAGAGGTAAGCTTTCAAGACTTAGAAAACCATTTATTACAAGGAATGGTTCTGCTGACACAATTGTGAATGAAAGGCAAGGTAGTGGGTTTTTTTTCAAGATCTTATAAATGTGTTCAGTGTCTCATTGTGAATAGTCAGATAGTTCTGTTTTGTTTGCTTGTTAACCTCCCCTGAATCACACATTTTATCAGCGTACATCAGAACATTTCTGTTGCAGTCTGCCATTCCATGAATTGTCAACGATAGTAAATATGTAAGTAATTTCTTGCGTGTTTCTAGCATCAGTTTTGTGACATGTAAAATTACCAGCTTGTTTGTCAGATGGTATGAAATATCCCCATGTCATTAATGAGCATTGAATATATTGAAGATACTTCTGCAAGTATCTTTACTTGAAATGTTACGGAGCCCAGCACTTATTTATTAACCCACATCTCGTGTGTAATAAGAAATAGACAATACCCTTTTTTAAAGTAAATGCATATTTTCTAATAAATATTACTGGAAAATTTGCTTCAAGGGCAATGACTCACTAAAAAATCAATATTTAATTTTTTCTATCAGTTTATATGTGCAGTTTAATTCTTAGCTAGTTATTAGGTCTGGTTTTAAGAAAGAAGTGTAGTTTTCTTATAAATAGTTCACAATTTCTCATAGGAAATAAATAGATCATTAATATTGGGCTCAAACACGAACTACTTAATCACCGCTTTGTCTTTCTCTTTACTAACCATTTTAATGTGGGGGTGGGGGTGTTCCCCCCTTTTTTAAAGGTGGATGTTCATAGTAATGTCAAGTTTATTTTTCTCCCCAGAATGCTGTAATAAAGGGGACTTTTCTAGTAGCTGGGCTTGAGTGCAGCAGCCTTTTCCTCCTTTTGTGTGTATAACTGATTCCATGAAGGCATTGGCAAAATCTTGGCTAAGAAGTGCCAGTATGTATGACTTAACTTGGACTTCCATAAAAAAACTCTGTAAAAACCTCTTACAAAAGGATACTAGGGAAATAAAGTAGTCAGTGAAAAACACAGTGCTGACATGGATTAGAAGCTGCCCATGTGGAAATAAAAATACAATACACAATGCTTTTTAATGTGTTTTTTTTATTTTAGCAATCCAGTAGCGGTGTAGTATCTCTTAGACAGTTACAAGTTAATGTTTTATTTCTACTTGTAGGTAAGTGATAAGTAAAATCATATTTACACCATTACACAAAATATCCAAGTTGGTCAAGACAAGAAACAAGTGAAGAATTTTTTGATAATTAACAACATGACAGCAGTTGAATTTTGTGGTTGAGAAATGTTTGGGAACACATGAGAATGAAAATAGTAGCGGTAATTCTAACATTCTGACTGCTAAATTAACATGAAGGGTTGTGATGTTTGCAGGGCCGTCAGAGCTCTGAACTTACAAAGAACCAGGTACCTTTAACCTACTCTGTTAGGTCAAAATGTAAGATTGCCAACGCTGTGTATCCTTCTGTACTTCTTTCTAATCTCTTTAAGTTGTGACAGGGTGTATCCAGCCAGTTGTCCCCGTTTGTGTAAAGGCTTTTCCTTCCAGCCACCTCCATCTCCAAGGGGATGTGGCAGAAGGAAAGGAGGTTGGAAAAAGTGAGAGAGGAATGACTGTAGACAGACAGAAGTTGAGGAGTTTTCTATCTCTCACTTCGGAGGAGCAATGGAAATGGCCATGCAGAATCGTTAGTAAGTATAAACGAGGGGGGCTGGGGGCTTCAGGTAGGCTTGCAGCAGGACATAGTTGGCTGAAGTTTTTGCCTCTCTCAGCCATCTGTGTTGCTCTGCACCTTTAATAGAGATGAAAACCCTTAGGGCAGAGACATCTGATCACTGTTAAATCAGCTTGTGAATCTCTAGTGCAGTAAGGAAGCCAGTTTCTACACAGGAGAATCGAAGCAATGTCTGTCAGAGGAGGGGAGGGGGGAAACAATTCTGTGATTCGGCTGGTGGCAACATCAGGCAGGGTGACTGCCAGAGACCTCATACATTTGGTATTTCACAGGAAAAAACACTTGTAAAACTGCAACCACTGCAACCTGATAAAAAGGGAGATGCTTGCATTATGCAGCATGTATTTCACTGGCAGAAACGTTCACATAATGCCGTTGGAAAGCCTCGAGCTCAGTGTGATGTAGCCCTGTGGCGTGTCTGACTGTAAAGCCTTGCACCTTGGGCTTCCTGTGAGGTTGGTTTTCTGTGCTCTTGGGATTGTGCAAGGTGCTCCTGTCTCTCTGAGTCCTAGTCACTTCAAAATGTACTGACAAATTCAAAAAGGATTTCACGGATCTCTAACACATCAAATATCTTCCAGTTTCCTGAAAATTGGTATCTGGTTAGAACATAATCCCATTAGTACCACTCTGAAGCTTCCTTAGAAACTGAAGAGGTGCTGTTGCAGATTGACCAGTATTATGGCTTTGAATCAAAGCATGTTGACTTGCTCAAGCAATTTGGGACAAGCTGTTTGAGTTAATGAAGCACATGAAAAGAAGGAAGGTGGGCAGAATTACTAAGGAGCAGATACTCTAAGAAATATGGAGGGAAAGAGCTGAAATTAACGTGAAAGAATTTTGTAACACAAACCAATAAGAATTCAAGACTCATTAAGTTTACTGCTTACAGAAAAACTACCTCATCATTTTTTTTTTATGTTTCTTCCCCTGACCAGGTAGAATTTTAATTTTATTGTTTGTTGCAAGGTGTATGCTCCTAGTACTGAATATGCTAGCATTGGAACAGGCTGCCCAGGGAGGCAGTTGAGTCACCATCCCTGGGTATATTTAAAAGATGTGTAGATGAGGTACTCAGGTATATGGTTTAGTAGAGGACAGGTACAGTTGGACTTGATGATCTCAAAGGTATTTTCCAACCTAGTCATTCTGTGAAGTGCAACAATTAATTTGAAAAAAAAAATCAGATAAATGTAATTTTAAATGCTGCAAGCAGTAAACAACATGTCAAACAGTAAATCACATGGCATAATCAAATTTGTTACCTGTTCTAACTTGAAAACAGTTATTCAACATATATTAAAAGGCTGTTGCTTGTCCAGCCATTCTCATAGTGTTTTGCATGTGAAGAGGTTCTGAGTGTTCAGTATTGTAAAATTAAATTGAAGTGGAATATTTTATTTTCTAATAGCTGTAACAGCTGAGAGCAGAAAAGGATGGAGGAAGAATAAACATGGAAAAGAAAGAACAGAGTGAAACAAAAGAAGATTTACAGTAAATTAGAAAGAGAACAAATGGTTTTTGAGAAAGGCAACTGTACTGATACTAGAAGAACTCGGAATTAGATTTGGAAAGCCTTGAAACAAATGGGAGGTGAGAGAAATTGAAAACAAAAATGAAATAAAAGCACATCTAAACAGCTCTTCAACCCACCTATAATTTCAAGTATCGCATTTGTCTAGTTTCATCACTGTCTTAACAAATTACATGACCAGACTTCCATCAGGTGAAATGATGAATGCTGCAGTAAGTGCTGTGACTGCTCTGCCAACAAAAGATGGCTTCGAACAGGTCAAGCCAGATAGCGCTGGCAGTGCCAGCTTTTGTAGCTTTCGTGAAGAGCTTCTGAGCAGATGAGGCAGCTCATTAGCCATTGCTGTGATTCATGGGGTTACTGTGGCACACAATACCCTTTGTTTGTGAGTTCAGTGCTACCTTAGACACATTGCTGAGTCTGAGCTGGGCAAAAGATCAACCCAGAAACAGTGAAATAACCATCAGACAGATGAGTTCCTTGGACCACCTGGTTGTGGGCCACAGAAGCACTGCTGCTAGCGGAAAGGTGGGAAGCATTGGCCAGCTGAAGTGGGAGGTGGGCAACTCTGACTCTTTCAGTGGCAGTGCAGACTTAGTGTAGCTTAAACCGGTTGTGAAACTGCTCCTTAAATCATCCTTTACTTGGAACAATAAGCGTCACAGGAAGCATGCTTATAAGAGTGAAATCCAGGCTTTGCTGCAGTGAAATCGAGTTTGGCTGCTAATGCATAAAGCCAGTGTTTTTCGGAGGGGGGCTGGTTGGGGTGGGAAGGAGGGAGTATCATTATGGGAAAAGAGATGGTGAGTTACCTTTGGAAGAATATGCAAAAATGAGGATGGAAATGGTTATCAAAATGTTGAGATATTGAACAGCTAAAAAAGAAATGAAAATTTAGTAGGATGTGGATGGATGGATGTGATGCTAAATGCATAAAGTTTATACGACCGAACGGTTGAGGTTACAGTGTGCCTATATGAAAAAAGGAGGAGTTTTGAACACAAAAAGGTTACAGTTATTGGCTTACTCTTTTCTGGGTAACATTAATGTAGCCCAAGTTTCTTTTCTGTAAAGAAATGGCATATCTTTGAAGCATCCAATAATGAAATAATAAAATAGAAATTAAAAGAATTGCAGTTATTCCATTGTTTTTAATTCTCTTCAGAGAAAGTTTACGGTCCTGGGAATAATTAAATATAAATAAATATGCAAATAATAGGATTTTTCAGTTTTGATTTTTAACCAGATGAGACAAATCCATTGTGGCTTCAAAAAGGTTTCTCCCCTTATTTTATTAAAAGCAGAAGTTAAAAAGTGATTGCTTTCTTTTATTCTCATCATAATGAAAAGCTTGAAAAGATGTTGTAAATGAAACAATAAGAATCCAAAACTGTTCTTAAAGGCATAGCTCATAATAAAAAAGTATCACATATTTGTCCTTTTCAAAAAAGGTAAAGAACATAATTTCTTTCTTCTCCAAAACATTCCTATGTTATTACAGAATTTTTTCAAATTTTCCTGGCTTTGAAACTATAAATACTGACATGGAAGTACCAAACTAATATTGCATGTAGTCCCTTCTTATTCGTCTTTCAAATCTCTTCTGATGGGAAAATTCAGTTTCCAGGTTGTTGAGAAAATCATTGTCCAGGAGGCTGGAAAAAATAATATTTGTATTCTATTAAATTTGCATTTGTTGTTTTTAAGCCCTTATTATAAATGATTATTTTTGAAGTGGAAATGGAGGATAACTGATTTTGTCCTCATACATAATCCTTTGCTTATCTAAACTCAACTGAAAAATAGAGCTTTGAGATTGAGAAGATAAGCCATACTTGCCGTGTGCTGGTTTTACAGTTCTTACGTAGAAACATTCCTCTTGTTGCTTGTAGATCTCTGAAGGCACATCAGGTGGTTTCATCCACAGAACACTATGGAGATGGGTTTGTGTCCTGGGTATGCTGTACAGAGGAGTTATTGTACAAAAATGTAGCTGTAACTGAACACAGACTTCTTTCTGCAGACACTGATCCACAGATCACAGTTCTCATTTCTCTCCTACATGTAGAAAATAAGTCATTCCTAATTAATGCGTACTTGTGGAGTTGTTTCCTCTTGCTCACCTGCACCATCTGTAAAAGGTTACTCCAGCACATCAAAGTCAAATGGTTGTTCTTGATAGATGGACTACTCTCTATTTCATTTAGGGTACTCAGAAGCTGTGAATGATTGCAGTTTTTACATACACAAAGGAACTTTATGTATCATTTCATTTCTCTTTCTGAGTTAGTGTATGTTAGTGTATACGTGACCATAAGTGAATGTGATTTAATGGCTGTGGAGAGACAGTTCCTCAGGATGTCACAGATTTAATTATTCAGTCACTATCACCTAACTGCAGAAGTACTCGAAGTAATGTTTAGGATGGAGAAGACTTGGCAAGGTGTCTGATAATAGTTTGCAGACCTGTTTCTCCATTTGGCTGTACGGGGAAATGTATGTTTGCAGGAAACCTATGATTTTATCAAACGTTTCTCATGCTTCCTTGGATGCCCTTAGAGAGAGGAAAATCTGATGCTATTTGAGTATTTCTGAGAGGAACTCCTTTTCTTGACATTTTTCAGGGAACTGATAGCAACTGGGTTATGTTACTCACAAATAATTAGGCTGAATTTATTGTTGTGGGTTTTTTAAGAATATTCATCTTTTATCAGAATCTGATCAAAATAATACTTGCTTTGTGAACTTTGCTCTGTATGGGTAGTTACCGGAGACAGAATATAGTTATGGCCTAGCTGCTGAGCAGAAGTCACTTTTTTATCTTTGAATATTGGTGTGTCCACAAGCATTGGTGAAATAGCTTGAATGATGTATTTGCTTAAGGAATCAAAACTCTTTGGTTAAAACTTCCAAACTTTATAAGCATCCTAATTATACTGCCAGTGCCTTGGGAATTCTGTTCCTGATAAGCCATTCTTTAGAATTTGCTCAGATTGTGTTGGTTTGTTTATACTGGATGTAATGTCTAACTTGTAAATGAGCAATAATTTGACAGTATTCTACATTAAATTCAATCTTCACATAGATAAATGTTTCCAAAAAAAAGTAGGCGATACCTGACACTGACCATTATGCAGGTGGGAGACTGGAGTGATGGGAAGCTGTGTTAGCTGCTATGGGTATTTACTCAGGGTGCTTATTGAAAGGGTTATGAGAAGATCTCCAAACAAAGCTGCTCGGGTGATAGGGAATAGAAAGAAAGTTTGATAGCTAGGAGAGCTTCTTGTTCAGGACTGGTTTGGGATGCTCATCTGGAGGGGAATTTTGAGTGTACATTGAGATTTGAAAATGTCATTTAGGAGCTGAAAAAAAAATTGTGTGGACCTGCTGAAGCTTCAAGGTGTTACAAACTATTTCTCGTATTTTGTGAAACTGGAGGTGTTTGGAGGAATGCAGTTGAATTAATACGATGTAATTTTATGGATGTATTTGTACATTAGTTTCAGAGTAACGTTTGTATCTTTAATAATTAAAATGATTACTAAGTTTTGAAAATTTCCCTGAGCACATCAGTAACCCTCTCATTTGTGGTAACCTTCAAAGTAGCTGTAAGTTCAGTTTTTCTTTCGGTTGTTGGTTGAGCAAAACTTATCCATTAAGTCTGCACTCACATTAAGAAATCTTTTTTACCGTCATATCATAATACCAGATTTCTGTGTACACTATCATATTTCAGGAACTCTAAAACAGATGAGGAAAAGGCAATGGGAAAGTAAAATATTGTGGTGATAGCAAGTGATCTTAATATGCTTCTCAGGTTCAAGCATATTTACAAGTTCAGTTTAGATTCTAACAGCTTACTGTGACTCAGTTAAAGGAGTAAAAAAAAAACCAGAAAGGCAGTGATTACTTGAAAATGTAATACTTTTTAAAAAAAAAACCCAAATCATATCCTTAATGTGGTAACACATACTATTAAGAATCATATTTTGATAATATCTTAGGATTCCTTTGTTAAAACATATTTGAATATTCTGATACCAGTTTCAAACAACATTAATTCTTATGTCTTGAGAAGGAAAAACACACAAAGTTTCTGATACTATGATAAACTTTTTTTTTTCCCCTTCTAGTGCTTTCTTTAGTTCTGTATCCCTTGGTGATGATCTGAGCCTAATTGTATGTGATTGGTTTCTTTCATTAGAGAAGGTGATGCTACTTCTTCCTCTGTACAGGGTTGTATGCCCTGCTCCTTCCTTTAAACTGATTGAAATGCTTGTGTGATCCCCTCAGCATGCCAGTGCAGCTCAGTAAGCCAGTTGCAAAAGATTCCAGCAATAACATAGTATTTTCCCCCTGAACGAGCTCACTCCAGGGTCAGATAAGAATCAGGCACCAATTTCTTTGGGAATGGTAGAAAGGGGAAAGAGCATGGAAATAAGTGTGACTTTCTCCATCACTGGAGGCAAGCTACTGGCTTACAGAGCTGCACTCTCAGTGTCTGACTGCTGGTTAGCACCTTGGAGATTGACCTCATTCATCCACCACCTGAGCTAATAATATTTCAGGGCCAGTGAGCTTTGCCAGTGTGCCTGAAAACCATAAATCACTTGGCCTTTTTGTGTTGACCTAACTACGTAACTTTCCTCTTAGTGGAATGCTACCTGTTTTCTTTCTGCTTGAAGCAACCTTCTCTTGTCTGTTGTTGACGATGCTTTCAGTTTAGACTTCTTAATTTTACCTCTTCTGTTCTTCCTGTTGATATAGTTTGTACTGCAAGTTTGACCTCGTTTCATTTTCAGGTTTTCTATCAGTCACACTGCCTCCACGCTGGGACTTTAGTACAGATGGTTCTTTCTGAGAGGGAAAATACACTGCATTTATTTTATGTGATATATGAGTACTCGTTTCAACTGCCTTCTTCCAGCATATGACAATTGTGCTTCTTAACATTTGGTGTTTCCTTCATCCTTGTTTTTTTTACAACCCTTTGAGGAACATTTGCTATTTCATGTTGGATTGGCTTTTCATCCTAGGATATTCACTACCCTCTCAATTGATAAGAATTGCTTTGGATGGTTAGCTCCAAGTTTTTGTACTCTGCAGAGGCTGGCATAGAGTGCCCATCAGGGGATGTGGCTCACATCCTCTTCTACTGCTGTAGACTCCAAAGTTAAATGCTTTGTCTCAAGACCTACAGGAGTTTCACAGCTCTTGCATTAAAGAGCTAAACCACAAAAGAGAGAAAATGGAAGTATTTTAGATAAATTTTCAGTGGTTGGAGTCAGTGGCATATTCTACTGGAGTTCAGTGGAGTCATGATTAACTGTAGTATGTCTTGAGAAGCAGAATTGTCAGGTATCATTCTCTGAGTTGTTTGTAGTTCTGAAATGCAATCTTCTGGAGAAATGTAAGGGGTTCCAATTCATATCCAGTAGATAAAGTAGTGCTGAATACAAACAAATATATCTCTATGATGTATAAGATAGTGGGTGTGAGCTAATATCGCATGAACTGAGATGCTGCAATGCCCCATTTATTATGTAGGCAATAATCTTGTCCTGCAGAATTCAGTGGAAGTGTAGTAACCAGATGCATTAAATGTACCACTAGATTATTTTCCATTTCAGCCAGCTTTCTGTCTTGCATTTGCTCTTGCATTTTCTGTCATTGCAGTACGCTTGCACAAACACTGTGACAGGACCAAATTCCTTCTTACCTCTTCCTATCCAAACCAAAAGCATGAGCAGACATAAGGTGGTAGTGCCCTGAACTGGTAGGTTACACAAAGCAATCTAACAGAATAAGCAGAAAATACACAACACTCCCAACTGTGCAGGTTTTTCAGTGACAAAAGTTTCTTTAAAAAGCATTTACTTCTCTTCAGAAAAAAAAAAATACTGGAAAGTCATGTGGTTTATTTGGAACTTTATAACCTGGCTAATGTATTGGATGTGTGGGATGTTTTTGACATACCTGCTAGTTTATCTGCTTGACACAGCTGGACAGATAAAATTATATTTAAAAAATTTGTTCTACCCTCTCTCAGAAGACGCCAGTGGTATGAATTCAATCAATGACTGAGGAAGAGCATGTACTGTCAGCTGTGATGCCATTGGTATGCTGATGGTATCCAGCTCAGTGTCTGCTTCTCTGAGTAGACAGTGCAGTCTTCCAGATGTCCCAGTGTCTGGCCAAAATAAGGGTTAGTGATACAAAACAGATGGTCTTGTCTCAGGACAAAGCAGAGTTGATGCAAGCTGATAAAGGGATGGAACTGGAAGAAACAGCAGAGCTTCGTTTATTGGATGCCATCTTAATCTTTTCTTTGATTCAGTTAGCAGAGGTAACAGGGAGGGCAGTTGTCCCTTTGCAGCTCAGCAGAAGTTTCACAAGCAATAGCAAAGACCCAGAGTTGTTTCTTCTAGATTATTAGCTAAGAGTTATGTTGACTGACATAGAATTATGGGTATGTTACTGCCTCTGTCAGGATTTTAATGCACCTAGAGCTTACTGTGAATGTACATCATATACCAGTCCCTAATTTTACCGGAACTTTCCTAACACAAGAGCTTGGTCTGCAGCCAGCTGCATTTGGGTACAGTGCTTGACTGAAAACCACATTTTTTATTAAAAAAGGGAGATTTTTTTAGGTTCTTACTTAGCGTGTTTCCCTCTTCATGAAGAATTTCTTTGAAGGATGAGTAAGGTGTTTGAACATCGAATTTAACCACACTAATTAAATAAAAAGAAAGGAAAAGCAGGAGACTTCCACTGTAGGAGTCCTTGGTCTAGATAGGTTTATGGAAGAGAGCATACAGAGATGGCCTAGTGACTGGCACTCCAGGAGTGCTTGTATGAATAATTTTTCAAAAGAAAGCTGTTAGAGGGTTCAGTGTTACTGGAAATGTTTGGCATAAGATTATTTGTAATTTTTATGCTTTGCTTCAACTTCTGTTTCAGTAAAAGGTGTATGAATTTCCACTGGTCTCTTGACAAGCCAGTTAAGGTTAATCTTGTCCAGGGACTGGTAGAGAAAATTGGGTGCATACATAGAAATGTATGTGTCCCTCAGTGCAAAAATTGATTAATACAAACCCAACCAGTTCAATATCTTTTGTGACTAACTGAAAATTCACTGTAGTTGCTTCATGTTTAGAGAGGTGTACTACAGAAGTAATGAATTACTATTCATCTCAGCTCATTTTTTTAAAACTTCATATAAACACATGCAAATTATACGTTTCATTCAACGTATATTTAATGAATAATAAAACCATGAGTGACAATGTAATGTGTAATTCAGTATTTTGGATATCTATAGAAAGAAACATCTGTGCCAAATTGTCCAAATACACTAGAAAAATATTATGGCTGGCACCAATTTGTTAGGAAAAAAAGTTAAACCCAAAATTAAACCTTTTTATATATATACATTCCTTTCTAACTCTTTGATATTTTCATATGATTGAAATAAAGCGCTCTGATTGATCTTGAAGGTCTTTTCCAACCTTGATGATTCTATGATTCTGTGATTTAAACATGACTTATTCTATTATTATAACAAAGCTTTTTTTGGGTGGTTTTCTGTAAGGATGTAGAGCTGGACTGAGTCTGAATTGCATATTCATATAAATATAGTGTTGTATAAATAAATTAAATCAGAATTGGAGCTGATTGGAAGTAGTGATCAAAATTTGCTTTTAATTTTAGAAGTTGTTTTACATAAAGCTAAAGTGCAAAAGAGAAAACGTTTACCAAGAAAAAAGATTAAAAAATATTTTTTTAGATGTCTTCTGAAGTCCAGAATTTCTGAATGTTTTGTGTATTTTTTTCATTGTCATCTTTTTTGCGGTTCTACATTTTTATTATTATAGTGTAAGTACTTTTGTACAACTACTTGCAGTAATGAATTGTAGAGTTTGATGTAACAAGTGAAATATTCTAAAATATATTTTGCTGGAAATGTAGAAGAAATGAATGCACTTCCAATCAATAGTAGAGTCCTGTTACTGTAAAAATGAAGTGTTTGAGGTAATGCTTTAGCACTGAATGAAACTACCCAAGACTAATGTGTTTGAAATCAGTATTGGTGTGGAGTGACAGTGGATATATATATAGTCAGTTATTGTTGCTGCTCTAGTGGGTGCGCAGTGGTTATTTGGTGGTGTTAGATCATTTGTCTGGGATTTGATTTCTAGGAATAAGTGGGCATGATCTCAGTTCTTTACAGCTCTGGTTACGGACTTTCAACAAATGTCCCACCTAGTGGAAAAAGAGAAAATAGTGTAGGTGTCCAAGATACAGAAGTGAGTTGTAATGAAACCAGAACATCTTCATCAGAAAAGGCTACCTCCTATGTTAATTCCAGTCCCAGCGTAAAGTAGGAGGTTGGAGAAACTGAAGACAGATTCCTCTCCCTCTTGCTTATGAAAACTGAGAACTCTAACCAGTTATTCTTTATATAGTTCAGTACCTGCAAACAACACTATCTGTAGTACCATCCTGGTTGTTTTGACTGTGAGGTGGGATTATGTTAGGTCGACTCAGACACGTGACACAGGTAGAGATGGACAAACTCGAGGACTTAGCAACGTCATGTATTAGTTGGTTTTGCCTGCATCCATCAGCTGGAAGCACAGGCATGTAGAGAATTTGTTGTCAGCCTGAGATGCTTATAGAGTAAGATATCTTCACAAGATTGGTTTCAGGAATCTAAAATGGCTACGAGGAATCTAAAATGGCTCCAAGGAGTCACAGTCTTGTGATGGATTTATTTAGGATAATATTTGCATCAGCACTCTGTGGATGAGTCTGAACTGGGCCAAGTTTGAAGATGTTAATAGGAAGAAAGTACCAGACTAGCAACATTGTCTACTCCATGACATTGAAATCACAGATGAATAAAAAGAAACAAAGTGAGATGTCCTGTAGCTATGGTATTGTAGAATATAACTCATGTTTTGCTGCTGTTGAATTACATAATTAAACATAATTTTCAGGAATAGATCATTAGGTTTTCTAAGCTAACGCTTCTTTGTCTGAAGCTTAAATGCTGCTTTGTCCCAGCATTTCTTTTGGAATTAAGATGGAATTTTTATTGGGTTGTATTTTTATTGTTAAGAAAATTTGTCTGAAAGAGGGTTGGTTAACAGACATGCAAGTATGATGTTTAAAGCAGGATGAATTCTTGGAATATGATTCTATGAATATGAGAACTGATATTGGCAGTAGGGGTTTGTTGGTATGTTTTCTGGGGTTTTTTTTTTGTTGGTTTTGGGGGGTTTGGTGGTGTGGGTTTTTTTTAAATCAGAGTAGTACCTATTAAGTTTCTGCTTCACTCAATCCCTGACAAATCAATGTTATGTACATGGAGTACATTAATACCTATCATGACTTAAGAGCACTGCCTTGAGAAATTAATTGCTTGAAAGGAAGAGATGTTGTTTTACTCTAGTGCATTGGAACCGACAGGTGGCTTGCAAGAGCATAACTCGGAATTAATTATCTGCATTACCTACTCTCGCATGAAAACTTTTAGTGCTCTTCTTAGCAGTAGAGTGAACTCTGAGCTGTCATAACCTCATTAAAGATGAACCAAGACTTTTTCCAACCTCACACCCTACACATCTTGAATTACTCCTGGAAATTAATATATGATTTATAATTTATGAGGAAGACAAAGTGACTGGATCATATCAATGTAGTATATAACTTGATTATGTGAGCCTTCTGTGCAACTGAACTTTCACTGCATTTAATAAGGGTTTTGCATAAGCAGAGCTCTGTTCTTAAGTGAATGGTGTGTAAGTCTTGTAGATGTTTGTAAGATGATTCCTTGCCCTCTCATCCAAGACATCTAGCAGTCTTGCATGGTTTCTAGAATACTAGACATCAGTGCCCCTTTACCTCTCCCAAGCCCTCCCTCCACAAAAAAAGCAACCAAGTAAATAATNTGATTTTCTGACCAAAACAGGCCTGAAATTATCCCCAGTTTATATGAGATAGAGTTGAGAAGAAAAAAACAAAAATGAAAACAAACAAACAAACAAAAAAAACCACAAAAAACCCCCACAAGACAAAAAAAAAAAAACCAACAAAAAACCACAAAGAATATAGCATAGTGCAGCATTGTAATTAATACAGAAAGCATCTGGTTCTGTGCAGTGCAGACTTGGGGTCTTTTGTCTCACTTTTAAATATTTTCGCATATTATTATTACAGAAGGTCAGGAGTTGGAAGGGACCTCAAAAGATCATCTCATCCAACCCCCCTGCCCAAGCAAGATCACCTAGATTAAATCACACAGGAACGTGTCCAGTTTGGTCTTGAATGTCTCCAGAGAAGGAAACTCCACAACCTCTCTGGGCAGCCTGTTCCAGTGCTCCATCACCCTCACAGTGAAAATGTTTTTCCTTATATTCAGAAGGAACTTCCTATGATCCAGCTTGGACCTGTTGCCCTTTGTCCTGTCACTGCCCATCACTGAGAAGAGCCTGGATCCATCATTCTGACACTCACTCTTTACATATTTATAAACATTAATGAGGTCACCCCTCAGTCTCCTCTTCTTCAAGCTGAAGAGACCCAGCTCCCTCAGCCTGTCCTCATAAGGAAGATGTTCCACTCCATCATCTTGGTGGACTCTCTCAAGGAGTTCTATGTCCTTCTGGAACTGAGGGGGTGGCAATGCATGAAGATAATGCCATGTGAATTTTTTTGGTGAAGCACTGATTTGAGAAAAAATCACAGGGTTTTACGTATGGTTTGTAGGTGGGGTTGTTTACCATGCAGGACATACTTAATGGAAATTGTTATAGGACCAAGGTATGGTCTTCACATACCCTATTTGTGTGGAGAATAGCTGAGAATTTACATTGAATCAAAGAAATGCAGCGCACAGTCATGCGTTAAAGTAACGAACTTTTACTTGCATAAGTGAAAATTGTCTAATTTATGTGAACTTCAAGTCTGTCACTGTGGGTAACAATTTTCTAAGAATTTGAGAAGATTCACAGTATTCTTGTCTTCCATCACATAAGCGGTTATCAACTTGGCTTTTCTTTCTCTCTTTTCTTAGTGAATTACCTCATTGCTGCTCAATAAAATCACTGAACCGGTCAGCTGTATCATCACTAGTTGGTCTAGCAAAGAATACAAAGAAAGAGAAAAGATTCAGTGTTCCAGACCCTGTAACTGAATTGACTTCTCAATGGAATCCTTTTTTGCTAGGGCTGATTCTTTCTGATGTTACAGAGAAACATCTGAACCTTTGGAAACCTTTCTTTTTTTAGTCTTAAAATGAGTTATTGCCCTCATTGTATTTACTTTAATAACAACCTTATTTATGAACAAAAACTATTCTGCAAAACATGCATCAATTGTTGAACAAAACACACACACAGCATAGTACTAAATGTATGATTTATTGTTGTTTTGTTTTTTTCTAATTAAGAGTCTTCAATAATGAATGTGGTCAGTCAGGAAGATTGCCAGATGGCACGTAAACTTGCTCACAAATCAAAAATTCCCATCCGAATTTATGGGCATTGGGAACCAGGCAGCTTCTCAAAGCCCAGTAGCTTTAGTGAGAAGAAAATACACTGTTTGCTCTGTAAATTTGAGGCATGCAGAAGAAACTGAAATCATTCAGTACTGAGGCAGAAGTGCAGCAATTAAAGTTAAATTGAACACTACAGTTATTCTTTGGATTTGATAGATGGGGTTATCCTCCTCAGTCCAGCTTTTTGTAGCTCACCATGGAGAGATTCCATCCAGTGCTGAATTAGATCAGTGACAGTTCTTGGGAAAAGTAACAATTCTCTGTGATGAAGTTTGTGGGGTTTTGAAATCTGTGTTTTAGCACGCACATTAACTGCTATTGGTCTTAACAGCATGTGACACTAAATCAGTACTTCATGATGTTCATCTTGCTTGTCTGTTAGCCACAACTACAGGCACCTCTGAAATCCAACTTTCTTGCACAGAATTTCCTTGGATTTTCTCTTGAAGGAAAAATATTGGTATTTTACTAAAAATGAAAAAAAAACAAGAGTTTGTGCAGATTCAAGTATAGAAGGTATGATAGAGGGCAGTCAATGTCCTTGTTGTATTGAAACAGCCCCAGTCGTCAGAGAGCTGAAAGTTAATTAAGCAGAGAACAGTTGAAAACCTCATTTAAAGAAATCACATCTGTTTAGGGGGAAAAAAAATCCGTTTCATTTAAACTGTAATCCATCCAGTGGTTTACATCTGTTAGAAAATATGGAACTTTTAACACCTCTTTAAAGCACAATTAAACTGTATTTATTTTAATACATAATGTGTTCCAAGTATGTAATACCTCTTCTGAAATGACTCATAGATGACTGATTTCACAATTCTTTATCATAGAGCCTTCCAAGTCCTTTGAATTAGCTTGTATATTAACCATAGATTAAAGAAAAAAGGTGTGGAAATGGTGTAAATCGATGCCAGAATCTTTACTGGAACTGTCAATTTATACCAAAGGGCTAATGAATTTTTGGAGGGAGGAGAGTTTTCTTAAAGAGCAAAATAAAACATTTTGGTTTTATTATTTATTTTATTTATTTTAACAAAATAAGAAAATCTCATTTACGGACTCCGGTCACAAACATTTTAATTTAGCCTTGCTGTTCTTTGATATTGGTTACTAAAATGGACATCTCCCAAAATGTTGTTGACATGTTATAATCCTAATGACCATATAAGGTTCAATAACAGCAAGTGTGGAGTCCTGCCATTGTGAAGAAACAACCGCAGGTATCAGTACAGGCTGGGGGATGACTTGCTGGAGAGGAGCTCTGTGAAGAAGGACCTGGGGGTCCTGGTGGATGACAGGTTGGCCATGAGCCAGCAGTGTGCCCTGGTGGCCAAGAAGACCAATGGGATCATGGGGTGCATTAAGAGGAACGTAACCAGTAGGTCAAAGGATGTGATCCTGCCCCTCTACTCTGCCCTGGTCAGACCTCACCTGGAGTCCTGTGTCCAGTTCTGGGCTCCCTGGTACAAAAAAGACAGGGATCTCCTGGAGAGAGTCCAGCAGAGGCCACAGAGATGATGAAGGGCCTGGAGCATCTCTCCTATGAGGACAGGCTGAGTGAGCTGGGGCTGTTAAGCCTTGAGAAGACCGAGAGGGGATCTCATCAATGTTTATGAATATCTGAAGTGTGGGAGACAAAGGGAGATGGCCAACCTCTTTTCAGTGGCCTGTGGGAACAGGATAAGGAGCAGTGGCCACAATTTGACCACAGGAGGTTCCACACCGATGTGTGAAAGAACTTCTTCATGGTGAGGGTGACAGAGCACTGGAAGAGGCTGCCCAGGGGAGTTGTGGAGTCTCCTTCTCTGGAGATACTCAAGACCCATCTGGACGCCGACCTGTGCAACCTGCTTTAGGGAACCTGCTTTGGCAGGGGGCTGGAATCAAGGATTTCTCGAGGTCCCTTCCAACCCTTACAATTTTGTGAATCTGACCCTACTGCCCAGAGTTTGAAGCACAGGGGTAAGAGGAATGTCTGGGAACAACTAGATGTATTTCAGGTAATGATTGAGGGGGTTGAATCTCACTTTTTCTATATATGAAGAGGGACGTAAACTCCATTATGTGTATAATAGCTACCTGTCTGTTTTAAATTCTGATTCAGCCTCTTCTGATTTTAAAGTTCTCTGGGACTTCCACCCATTTGATGTCAGATTTAATGTCTGTCTTTATGCACTTTCTGCTCCACTCAGGTCACTTAACACCAGGTTTCTTTTGTAAACATAAATATATGAAAATACATATGTATACATTTTCTGAAAGATATTTTAATTGGATTATTACACCCTGTAAATCATAAACCATATGCATTGGTCAGTACAGGGAATGAGTGATGCTCATTCAGTAGCAATTAGTCAGCGTGCTGCTTGTTTACCTTTCAGCTAGAACCCTACCAAATTATAACCACCTAAAAATTAATCTTTTTGGATACTTTAGGTATATGTAGCTTGTCTGTTTTATGTTAGCATAAATACACAGATTATCCCTAAAGAATGTCCTGTCTATAAACCAGGAGAAGTCATTTACAAATCCAACTCAGCTACGTTATTCCAATGTGATCTTGGGCAAAAAATCCTGAGAGCCCCAGCTGTCTTCCTGCAAAATGGGAGTGATTTTATGGTAGTAAAAAATCCAGTTGTTATTGCTATGATTTGCCCATGTATTACATCAATATGGTGGGTAAAAATATGCACATTACGATCTCTTTCAAGGTGATACATGTATCCCTTTCACATTTTCTGGATTTACCAGAGCACTTCAAGCTATATTTTTTCATTGCTAAGTGAGTAAAGAAAAAAAAATCACAGAGGGACATACATTAAAAGAAAAAAAAAAATTTCTGTATAGATCCCTATGTGGATCTGTTGGAGCTATCTCTTGATAAGATTTTTTTTTTCTGAGTTTTTTATAAATGAGTTGGAGAAATCAAGATTGAAGAAATGTGCAGCTGATTAAAGACGAAATTATTCTGAACGTTTTTGTAGGAACTCTTCTGTAACAGGGTGATAATATATAAAAATAAAAATCTTTTAAAATATCTTTTATCTTTTCCTGTTATTATACAAGTAACTGTGTTTTCTTCCTGACTTTTGAGTTGTTCCATTCTCTAGTGATTCCACAGGTAAGGCACTTTTATTGCCACAAAACTTAATCATGTGTTCATCCCGTCATTCTGTCTTGTTGCAGAGGATCTTGATGATCTAAGAATGGAAGGAGTAACAAGTGTGATGTCTTCTGGGAGCAAATTCAATCAGTCTCGAAGTGCTCATGCGGCTGAGCCTCAAGCAAAGGTCACATTGAATATCTGTGCAAGATGTGCCAGGTAAAAAGCAAAACAAAACCAGATCATGCTAACCAAGACATTCTTTTTCCCCAGGATTTTGCCTATCTATTGTGCTTATGGGCCAGGAGATGACCTCCCTGTGCAAAATTAAAAATAATTACTTAGCTACTGGCTACCCTGTGACCTCTGGCATTTGGATTGTACAATTTATGTTTATGCTTGACATGTCACATCAACAATGAATCAAATAACATAGTTAGTTTTAGGCATTAATTCACAGTTTGAAACTATTTTAAACCTTTCTGTCTCTGAGTTTCATTAGTTATTTGAGCTTCTGTGGTTTTCAGGGGATGAATCGGGGAATTTAAAGGTTCAAATCCAATTTGAAAAGCACCTGTATAAATGGAGATTTAGTTGCACAGGTGCAGTTCAGGATTTCAAACAGTTGCTTCTTAGCACTTTATAATCTCATCCTGTTTTACCTCTAAGAAATAATTTAATCAGGTCGAACCCCTTCTGGTTTTGACAGCTGGAAGTAATTCTTGCATTTACAGTATGAGGACCAAATAAACAGGTCGGTATTCCTGTAGCCAAGTCAACTGGAGAATGCAACACTAGCAGAAACCCCTTAAATTTCCTAGATGCATTTTTCTATGTAGACAAAAGCTCATTTGGAGAAAGGATTTAAGCCTGTTTAAATGACAAAACTAGCCTTCTCACCCTTCTGTTAATGGTTCAGATTAGCAAGAACAATACAGAGGCATGCCAATTTTATCTGCCTGCCTTTGCCAGTGGCTGCTCTATTGTGTAGTTTGAGAGGGGATTAGCCCCTAGTAAATAAAAAGCAACCTGTGGTGAAATTAAGTCAAAAGTTTGGCCATATGCCACCCTACGTTTCTACTTTTTTTTTTCCTCCATTTTGCTTCTAAATTACTACTTTTAAAAGACACTTATGTAGGAAGAGGGGCTTCAAAACATTTTCTGAAGCTTTGGGAGCATAACTACAGGCATACTGAATCACCCATGCAATAGCATCTCTTTAGCAGGGTTGCAGAGCCTCAGGGATCTTCAGCTCACGGTTCTGTCAGAGCAGATGGCCTCGTAATTCTGGGAAGTTTTGCTGTTAGCAGTAGTGGCCTTATGCTTTAAGAAAAGAGCAAACTTGCTAGTTGTACGGTTCTTTCCAATTCGCAAGAAACAAACTGCTTATGTTGTAAAATGTTTCCAAACAACATGAAAGTGTGACACCTTTTTTCTCAACTGGCACTGCTTGTCCACAGATTAACAAGTGGAAAGGTAAGGAAAATAGAAATGTTCAGTTTTCTATGTGGTCGTTTTGGACTTGCATAAGATCTTGTATGGATTACTATGAAGGTTAATTAAATTTTAAATTCCCTAAAGTAGCCACTAACAGCAGGTGCCAAGATACTATACATTCTCTCAGTCTTGCACACCGGGGAACAAAAGGCTCAGATCTTGAGCCAAACCTAACAACCTTGACTATTGTTATTGTCCTTTAACTGGCTGTAGTATATTACTGCAGTCTAAAATACAATTTCTGAGGGAAAGATCTCATAAAATCCCCTTTTGTCACCTCACTTATCAGAGAATGCGAAGCAGTGCTTTTTTTTGCTTCTACACCTTCATTTCATTCCATTTCATTTCATGAAGTTGGTGAGGGTCTGGATGATACCTACCTGACTTCAATTCTTCTCGCCCTCATTGCAATTTAACAGTTTATGTAAACTTTGAAGGAGTTAAAAAAAATCCCAACCATCTCATCAGTAGCAGGAGAAGTCAAGTCACAAGAGGACAAGTGGGTATTGCTGTTGCATTCCTCTGTGAGGTAAACTAGCATTTATTCTTCAAGATGATGAAGTCTGTGTTCTTTTGGAACGTTCTTTTGGAGTATTCCTTTCTCACCGAGTCTGAGGGCACCTTTCCTCTCTCTACTTCAAGACAGAGGTGTTAGTGCAGTTAGATCTCTCTTATGGTGGTACCTTCACAGTGGATTTCTCCACTGCTTTATCACTGCAGCTGATGTAGTTGTTAGAGTTGCAGGGAGCAAGTGGCTTCAAAACCACAAAGATAGGTTTTTTTCCTCTGGTTTCAAGAGCAAATAAATTTGCTGTTCCTCAGAGACACAGTCATTGAAAATACCATACTGTAAATTGACACCCTGAGTATTTGGGTCAGCTCTATAAAAGTTTCTTAGTGTTGGCATTTATCTCCATTGCTATGACAAAACCAAATATTTATTATAATGTCATAATACAGAACCTATTCACATATTTATTTTGTTTAGAAATGGCATTTTTTTCATATTCTCTAGTCTTGTGTGCTGTACAGTTTATGTATAAATACTATGTGATTTGATTGTAGGCACATTTGCATGCAAAGAAGGCAGTGTAAGTTGTTACACATACTTTTGGTTACAATTAAACAATTGTCTTTCCTCTTAATTTTACTCATTTTTTGATTGTATAAAATGATTTGAAATGAATGGACCTATTAATGGCAGTGGGAATTGTTATAGATAATAGGACTTGTCAAATCAGATTAACAAATCAGGTTTGCTGAAGTGTCAGTATTTGGGTTGTCTGTAGGAGGAATAATGCTTTTTACTTGAAATTTGATTGGCGGGCTTCCAAATGTTAGGGAACATGCTTCTTGGCTCAGACAAAAAGTTTAATTTTACTCTTGCATTTGTGTAATCTAGTTCTTTCACCTTGCTATGTTTTGGGGTTTTTTTTAAATGCTCTGCTCTCATTACTCTCCAATTTACCTTTTATATGTACCTTCTGGAAAAAGGTTCCTTACTTCCTTGGTCATACTGGGGCTCTTCTGAGAGGCACTTATTTAAACAATTGGAGGTGTTCCTCAGTACAAGCTTTAACTTAGTTTGACTTAATTTTTTGGGTCTCACTTGGGAGAGGACAAACAGAAATTCCACCCTACTTCATTAAAGATGTGTAAAATTTAGACCCTCAGGTTACTGGGATTATGTTTTCTTGCCCTAGATTACTTGAGAATTAGAGATACCAAGACTATGGATCTGTGTAAGTTACTTCAGGCTGAGAGGAGAGCAGATTCAGCTCTGCATGCCCACTGAGCACCCACAGTAGGGTATGGTGCAGGAGTGTGTTGTACCTCCTCTGCGTCTTCTGTAGCTTCTTACAAATGGGCTAAACACAGGAGTACAGTGACTTGTGGGAGGAATGAGCTGAACCAGCTGTTCCTCCTGTGCTGAGGTTTTTGTGTTCAGACTTCATGTTGCTCTGTCCCTTTGTACCACTCAAATATACAAGAAAATCAGGACCTAAATTCTAGAATGTAGTAATAGGAGGACAATTCTGGCAGCCTCTGGGTCCCCTTTTCTCTGTCAGTACAGCCTTATTCCTTTGCTAGAAGCCAGCGTTTACTTCAAGTGCATGTTACATGTCCTGCGTGACTGGTGTCCTCTGACTGTCACTGCCTGGTACTGCACAGTAATAGTTCTTCTGTTTGAACTCCTCCCATGTTCTGTTTCTGATGCAGTGTTTAATGCAGTGTGAGGGGAAGATCCTAAAAGAAGAATCCCAGGGAGGAGTAACTATAGTTAGAGATAAAAATCTGCTTTGTTAAAAATGAAATTAAATCCAGTTTATATTGTGGGGGAAACTTGCAGTGTTGTTGAGGGGTTGCATTTGGCAAAACATTTCTCCCTGCTCAACGTCTCTTAGATAAAAGCAAGGGCTTATTCACAAATCATAAGAAGTGAGACTGAGGGTAGACATAAGTTGAACTAGAATAACTCCCCAAAACTTTAAAGTAGTTTCTGGAAACTGATATCTAACCTTCAGCGCTGGTGATTTCACTCATCATCTTCAAATAATAGAGGTATCAAAGCCCAGGCCAATAATCTTAATAAAATCTGAATTTCTCCACCCAAACACCCAGGAGGTTAAGACGGGGAATTCTTTCAAGCTATCACACCAAGTTGCTTTTTACAGTCTATGATTAAAAAAACAAACAAAAAATCTCCCCTCAAAACCAACCAGCTCTCCTCCCACCCTTCAAAACTCCAACAACCAAAAAAAACCAACCCAAAAACAGAGAGAGAGAGAGAAAGAAATAAGGGTTAATTCTCTTGGAGTATGGATTGGAGGCTGGAATATAGCTGTAAGAAACAGAGAGCTTACTGTTTTCTTTATAGATGTTTCAGACACGATGAGCGAAATGCAGATGGATAGCAGCTTTAAGAGGTTTTTCAAATGGGAAAGTAGCTACAGAACAATGTTATTCCCATAGCTGCTCTGGGACTACAGTGCAAGTTAAGCAGCATATTAAGTCATCTAAATAAAGGGGTGACATCATTCACAAGGTGGAACAAAACAAGGTTTATAGATACAGGAAAAAAAGGCTACAGAACACCCTGTATTTGGAAAATTAGCAAAGACACTTGAAGCACAACTGATCTGGATTTAAATAGTTTGAGCAAAATTGTTATAATAAAAACTCAATCTTCATCCCAGGGCACAACTATTCTGACTGACTTGGAGAACAGACTGATTCATTCTGTAACACGGTGTTGTGAATCCTTTCTCACATACAAGCAAAACAAGTGAATTACAGGTTTGACTGATGAATCATAAGACACCCTCATATACAAGCAAAATTCATATGGAGTAAATAAAGATCTAAATGGCAATTTGAAATAAAAGCCAAACAGCACTTTCATAATTTCTCGTGTATTTTGACTTGCACAACACGTGTTTTGCAAAAATTTAATCAGGCATAAAGTTAAAATAATATTCATGTACTACTGAATGATTTTTAGGGGGGTTTCTTTTTTCTTTTTTTGCAAGGACCACCCATTAGCCTTGTATGCCCACTGCCATGCTCAAAAGTTAAATCTTGTTCTTGTGGAGTCTTGCCAATGCATTCCTGGAAGTAAGAAGCTTTTTGTTTTTAATAGCGCAAGGGCTGCATTCATTCTTCTTAACATCAATAGAATACAAAAAAAAGGGGTTGCATGTGATTAAAAAAGAAATGGGATTATAGAAAACATACTGTGCCACAAGCTTGAAGGCTTCTGAACAAGAATGTTGGGAAGGAGCACTAGTCGCATACAAATGAAAGTCTGAGATGCAATATTTTCATTAATACTCTGCTTTAAGGATTGCTTGAGCAAAAGCGCCGTGTCCTAAGACCTTTTAATATACTAGAGGAATCAAATACATTAACAGAGTTACAGTATATCAGTATGTTAAAAAAGTAAATCTGGTTTTTCTAACAGTAACCACTGGGATGGGGAATACAGCTCAAGTGTAATAACTGGTGTGTTTGACCTGCTGATGAAAAATAGTGAGAAGCTGTATCCATCCTGGCGTACGGAGATGGCCACTGAGAACATAGTTTGGAAGCAATACCCAAAAAGTCTCACATCAGTCTTCCTTGCTGGTGAAATCTCCATTGTTTCCCTGCTCATCACCTGTATCTATGACTCCTCTAAGATGTCTTGTCCTCCAAACAATATTCAAGTTAGCTTGCTTATTTACCAAGGCCAGCTAGATGTTCTTCATCCACCTGAAGTTTTGCAGTGGTTTAGTTTCATTCTGGAGGAGACTTCACAACCCCCCTGAAAATCCCCCCTGAAGACCCTTCTGATGACCCCCCCTTGGATCACCAAGTCCAGCTCCAGGCTCCACAGGGCCAGCCAAGTCAGAGCATGTGACTGAGTGCATCGTCCAGACTCTTCTTGAACTTCCTTATGTACTACAAGAATTGCCAGAACTGTTCAGTGATAGCATCTGCATATGCTTAATTAAAGGTAGTTCAGGTATGTATGAACTGTAATCATCCCTTCAGCTGTGGTGTTAATATAAGCCAAGAGGTGATGAAATTAGATAGAAGAGAACCTGATCAATGGGAATATAAAACTTGCTATTCCTAGTTAGGAGTAGAGCACTCTGTATGCAACTTGAAAAGGTATCTTTAAATCCCTGTTTTTCTTTATAGGCTTTAACTTCCTTCCTAAATTTATATTTTGTGGAGAGTAACCTACCAGTTGTGCATCCAGAGTTCTATAAATTGGAATTTTAAGAGAATAAATTGTAATTTCTGATATCAAAATCATTATATAACATGATACTTCTATTTAGAAAACTTAACATTATATTTTCTCTTTAGACCTGACCCATAATGCTGGTTCCTCTTTTTTCCAAGCTTTCTTTGCTAGTCCCCAAAAGTTTGTGTAAATAAATGCATAGTGAGCATTTTGTATGAGCAGAAGGTGCAGAGCATCTAGATGACTTGCATTTGACTCTTTTATTGTGTTCCCCACTAAATTCCGTTTTTGCTGTTTTCTTATTGACTTTATGTATTGAATCATTATGATCATTATGGGGCGGAGTCTGGCTGGAGACATGTATCTGGTGGAGTCCCTCAGGGATTGGCACCAAGACCTGGATGAAGGAATAAAGTGCACAGTCAGCAAGTTTGCTGATGATACGAAATTGGGAGGGGTGGCTGACACACTAGAAGGTTGTGCTGCAGTTCAACAAGATTCAGACAGGCTGGAGAGATGGGCAGGGAGAAATTTAATGAGATTTAACAAGGACAAGTGTAGGGTATTGCATCTGAGGAGGAACCACCCCAGGTACCAGTATAGGTTGGGGACTGGCCTGTTGGATAGAGGGACTTGGAGTCCTGGTGGGCTGCAAGATGATGATGATGAGCCAGCAATGTGCCCTTGTGGCCAGGAAGGCCAGTGGCACCCTGGGGTGTATTAGAAGGTGGGTGGCTAGTAGGTCAAGAGAGGTCCTTCTCCCCCTCTACTCTACCCTGGTGAGACCACACCTGGAGTATTTTATCCAGTCCTCAGCCCCTCAGTTCCAGAAGGACATACAACTCCTTGAGAGAGTCCAGCGCAGGACCACCAAGATGATTAAGAGAGTGGAACATCTTCCTTATGAGGAAAGTCTGAGGAAGCTGGGTTTCTTCAGCTTGGAGGAGACAGAGGGGTGACCTCATTAATGTTTATAAATATGTAAAGGGTGAGTGTCAGGAGGATGGATCCAGGCCCTTCTCGGTGATGGGCAGTGATAGGACAAGGGGCAACAGGTCCTGGATCATAGGAAGTTCCATCTTAATATAAGGAAAACTTTTTCACTGCGAGGGTGACAGATCACTGGAACAGGCTGCCCAGAGAGGTTGTGGAGTCTTCGTCTCTGGAGACATTCAAGACCAATCTGGACATGTTCCTGTGTGATTTAATCTAGGTGATCCTGCTCAGGCAGGTGGGGTTGGACTAGATGATCTTTCGAGGTCTCTTCCAGCTCCTGACATTCTGTGAATCTGTGGTATTTTTCCTGGTACAGTTATCAACAGTGAATTGTAGGTAAATCTGTCCTTTTGTACAATTAAATGGCTCTTGATTTATCTGGAGTGCAGCACAGAAACTTAAGAAAGAACCCCCAAGGATTTGTATTTTGCCTATTTGTGGGTATTCAAGTTTTTAGTCTTTTTCCATGTGCAGATACTTTTGAAAGATGTAAACTTTTAAAAGAAAACTCTAATGCTGCAGAAAGGTAGGAAACATGATGTTATTCTGTGATCCTGTCATGCAATTTATATATCTAATTAATCAATAATACACAGATGTGTCAGAATAACTTTTCTAA
Source organism: Heliornis fulica (assembly GCA_013399135.1). Lineage (NCBI taxonomy): Eukaryota > Metazoa > Chordata > Aves > Gruiformes > Heliornithidae > Heliornis > Heliornis fulica. Next base: position 23,266 of record VXBZ01007442.1, on the reverse strand, counting down.
TCCCTAATATAATCACTGGTTTGGCTCTGTACACTATGATGTAATACTGTGGAGTGGCTAAAGGTATATGTGTGGTTTGGTACATATATTTGCATGAAGAATAGGTTTTGTATATCTGCCCAGTAGTGGTAAGGCCAGCTTAGTGACTCAGTTTCTGGCAGAAACTTCGGGTTTGTTAATATTCCTGAAATTTGGGAATAAATGACCTCAAAGTATCAAGGGAAGAAAGTTTCCAAAGTAAAGTGGTTGGTACAGAAAATAATTTTTGGGGGATAAATTAGCTGGAAGTCATGCACAGTGCATTAGGGAGTTTATATCTTACCAATCCGTTTGAATATATATTCATATTTTTTGCTTTCCTGTCTTGCATTTCATGCTAGCTTTCTGTCTGTGTACTATTTCTAAGTGGCTATTTATACGAGGAGAAAGTACTAAACATTCCAGATTACTCATGTCATTATTTTTCTTTTTTTTCCCCCCTTTAATTTCTTCTTTTGTAACCTTAGTGTTATTGGACCTGTTTTTTCAAAGAGATGAATTTTCCTGTTTTGTTTGTACTAGCTTCACAAAGCCTCTCCTAAACAAAGTGTTTTATTTGCATCCTTTTCCTTTTAAGTGTGACAAAGAAGCAAATGAAACTGTATAGTAGTGCTTTGTAACTTTTAAATGTCTCCTTTCAGTTTTGGAGAAAACCCATATTTTTCTTCTTTCTGCTTAAAATTTCTTACAAGGTAGACAAACTAAAAGGACTGCAAGAAAGTAAACGCTAGTTAAAAAAAAATCACTTAGCTTTTTGACTGAGTTGAATCTGAACAGTGATTAATTTGCCCAGCTTTGATGCATAACTAACCACAGTTGTGTCTTGTCTTCTTTCAATTTTGTAAGTGTGAAATACAGTTAGATAAAAGACTTTCTTTCCTTTTCTGTAGTGTTGTACCTCTTTGGTATCTTACCTGAGCTTTTTCTTTTTATTTTTTCTTTTGTTTTTCTTTTTCAAAGAACTAAAAAAATAATTCAAAAAATGTTTTTACTGGTCCTACTGGTTATCAGCCACAGAGAACATAAAATGTTTTAAGAGTTAGTGCTTTGATTTGCTAAGTTGTCATAATAAGAGACTGGCTTTCCTTTTCTTTCAAGTGACCTGTGTTTCTTTTGAACATCTTACTATATCTAAAATGGAAAATATCAGTGTTATTTCAAATGACTTCTAATGTTTACAGGTCTAAGTTTGAGCTCTAAAATGCACAAGATATTGCCATTTTTAATTCCAACCCTTTATTAGTTTTATGGCAAACTCCCAATGAATGTGAGTTTTTTAAGAATGCCCAAGGTCTCTATTTTCAAAATCTTAACTGTGTCTTTGAGCAGGCAACAATATAAGACGTGAGATTTATATCAAGTGCTCAGACAGAAATCCCAGAAGGAGCAGACATCTTCCCTCCTCCTTCTTTTTTTTTTTTTTTTACTAGAGTTTCCCACTGGGTAAATCCACCAAGCACTAATTTTAGATCTATCAGAAGTTCACAAAATACCGTGATAATAAAAACATTGTTATTTAGAGTTACATAAGCTCTGTAGAAAATCACTATTTTCAGATGAAGTGTGCATCTCTTTAGACACAGTGTGTGTCTTTGTCCTTGCATTATTTAGTATTTTCAGAGATGGAGCATTTTCCTCTAAGTTTGATGTCATAGCGATTTTGTGGCATGTGTAGGGTAAACTTCTTGGTTTTGACCTAAATAACTTTCATTCAGTGCATAAGAAGTGGAAGAACTCTGAAGAAGGACAAGTATTGCATGTTAGTGAAAATACACTATTGTACTTGAAACATGTACATTAAGTACATGAAATCTGCATGTGAATTGCATCTTGTACATGCATAGTTATAAGTATTGTTCTTATGATAGAACAGGTTTAGGAAATATGGTGCTCAGCGTGCCAGGTTCATCTGGAGATAGCTGTACTGTCACTTTACTGACAGGGAATTAGCATCTGGTTTTGGTTATGAAGAAAGAATGTAGTGTAAGATGCTGTGAAATAATGATGTGTCACTAGAACATCTAAGAATGATGGTTCGTCTCAGGGAAAATTGACCTTTCTTTGTCTCAGGCTGCTTGTAAAAAAAGTAGAACTGGAAAGAAGAGGGTCACTACACTTATAAACATTCAGAAATGCTGTTTCTGATCTAGTTAAAGATGTCCCTACTTACTGCGCTTACTGCAGTGGGGTTGCACTACATGACCTTTATAGGGTCCCTTCCAGCCCAGTGCATTCTGTGGTTCTATGATCAATCCCAAGGAGAGGAGACTTAAAAGGACTTTTTAGCCCTTTTGAATGTACCAGTCTTGATTTGTAATAATGAAAGCAGTAGGAGCATATTTGAAAATTAAATATTACTTTGCCTACTCCAGAAAATTATCGTACTATCTCAATATTTGAGGGTAACAACATCCGTTTCACCACACTCTTCCTTTGTAGATCTTGTCAAGGCACCTCTCTTTTTTCTCCTGTAAAACACATTTAAACCCCTCAGTAACGTAAAAAGCCAAGTGCTTTCCCAAGCCTTTCCCTCCTCCTTTTCCCTAGCTCTCTTTGATGTGTGCTTTGCAAGCTAATTCTGTATTGCAGTGTTTATAGAGTCTGTTTGGTGCTACACAGAGGTGTACATCAGAATGTAGCGGTTCCTTCTGGTTGTGAATGATACAGGAAGGATGCCAGGAGATCATGAGCTTGGGAAGCTTGTTGGTCATAATTTGAGGCTCTGGATAATAGTTTAATATAGCTCTTAAAGATACACATGCACATACACACAAAAGTCTTTCACAAGTCCCAGAAAAAATGGTTCACGGGGAAGAAAGAGTGTTAAGTCTGAAAAGACTGACAAAGACTGTAATTTTTTTCCTGTGAGATAATGGTTTGAAGCCAGCAGCAGATAAAAGATTGCCATAAGAATGGCTTAATTCCCCATCTTGTAAAAGGATTAGATAATTCAGTCTCTTTATGAATTCCTTACTGTGGAAATATATTTCCACTTTTAGTTCTCCCCAGAAATAGCTGCAGAGTGTACTTATTGAAATGCACAAAGACCTGTATTCAGACATTTTGAAAAGGCAAACAACTCACAGAAAAGATTATTTTGTGGGCTATGTCAGTGTGTAACTTCTGCTCAGCAGGTGGATATTCTAGTCTTACCAGCTGAAAACATTATGTCTGTGAATTACGTATTGGTGATATGGAAACTTTCCACAAAAGTCTTCAGGGGTGACTGGAAAATAGTGCTTTGAATTTGCAGAAAGAGTGTGGACTTCAACCCAAATCCATTTTTAAATAGTTTTAAAGATTTTTCAAATTCAGTATGCAAACACTGAGAAATAATGACCTTAAGAAAATGAGTGCAAAAGTAAGGAACGGGCTGTGATATTGAATAATATCAGTGAAAGTGGAGTTACTGTATAACGTAACTGTACCTTAGGTCAGAGTGAAACTCAACGAATACGAATGCTGCATGTCTCACATATATATAAAATTGATGGCAGTAACAACACACTCCTGCCTGAGAGCTTTGCACCACTTCTTTAAAATGGATTTAAAGGAAATATAAATCTCTGTTAGAAACATGCTGAATATGTTACTAAATTTATATTCCTATGTTTTATTCAGAAATTGTGTGAAATATATTTATTCAGGCAGTCATATAGTTTAATTTTGGAAACGTCTGCCTTCCTGGATAATGTTCTGCAGGGAAATCCAATAGTTCTCATGCTCCATTTCTCTTCAGTGCAGATGCTTCCTATATTTTAGTCTATGGTGAGAACGGAAGCTCTGACACTGATTTATTTTTTTTGACATAGCAAGGTGACATGTTGCAGTTTTCCCATTACTGCTTAAGGCTTGTAGTGCCAGTCACTCTCATTAATTGCTCTCATTAATTCACAATTCCTCTGTAGTTTCTTGATCTCTAATTGGTATAATATAATTCTTTTAAAATCTAATCTTTATTGGGAAGCTAGAGTACATAGCTAAAGCAGATGGTGAGTTTTTCCAGTGGAAGACTACTTTTGCCTGTATTGTTAATATTCATTTAATATAATTTGCCTTTATATTAACTGGCATAGTTATACTTGAAAACTGACATATTTTTCTTTCTGTACCTGTGAATACACTAAGAATTCTACTGGCACAGTTCAAAGAGTTTTATTTTTGTAAAAAGCATTAGTAGAACAAATGGAATAGGTCAGAAATTCCTGGCTTCATATTTAGGTGCTGGAGAACCTTTGGATTTTATACCAGTGTAAAGTAGTGCAGAACTTGTGGAGACAGTAAGTCAAGGTACATGAGGTCAGAATTTGGACCAGTATGTTTGGGAACAAAGAATGAAATAAACTCAATGTATTATAGGCAGGTCAGGACAAATGATTATGGAGCTTGGAGTTGTGTTACTGGTGTGGTGTTGAGGTTGCTAGGGAAAGGTGCAAGGAAATATTCATTATAACCTGAAAGCACGTCAGGGCTTTCAGGACTTTTGTTTTCTGCTCTTGGTTGCTATAACTTCCCTGGAGTTATGTATGTACTTTTTCTAGGGAAATTACAGTTCGGTATTACCGTGATATCACAGAGATGTTAGATGAAGATGTAATGCTTTAAATTACAGAAAGGAAGCAGATTATTTAAAAGGGGGGGGGCGAGAAAAAAGTAGTCCTCTTTATCCATCTCTTTGACCGAAATACAATTTGGTTGCCAAAGAAACACCATAATTATATATTTTTAATGTGTTTCTTTTGTTAATAAGTTCACTAAATTCATTCATCTTACAAAATACATATTATAGTTTTTGAACTGAATGAATAACTACTTCATAAAGTAACTGCATCATAAAATCACTGAGGTATTTGTTAAGAATTTTTCAAGAGCATATAGTTAAGCTTTACAGTTGGACTCAATTCCAACCCAAATGATTTTATGCTTTTAAGATCATACAATGTTGTACTTTGAAAGAATTTAGGCGAAATCGGTGATTCAATGTCAAAATCTCATTAAATAATACTCAAACCCCAACATGACGTTACCTCTCTTTTTAGAGTTGGGAACTTTTCTTTGCTGTCATAGCCTTGAAAATGCTCACTGATCTTGGATGAACATAGAAACAGCTTTATTGCTCTTTTTTTTTTTCTGAAAGATTTAAGGATTCTTTGATGAACTTTCCACTATTTCTTACTGTATTTATCTAAGAGAAGTCAGGTGAGTCTTCAGCAAATGTGCTTTGTGTGATAATGTGTGGCAATGAAATGTGTGTTCTTTAGGAAACAGTGGTTCACAGAAACCAGAATATTTTAGAGAAATTATCCAGACTCAACAAAGTTTCGCTGACATGGAGCAGAGCAGAGAGAATAGCTGGAGCTGCAATTCTCAGGGATGTAATTTTCCACTTCCTCCTCAGAAAGTGCCCTTTACTGTTTTGGAGCCCCTGAAGAAAATTTTCTTTATTACTAAAAAGCTATCACAAGCATTTGTATTGTCTTGTGATATCAGGTTTTCAGGATTTCTTCTCCAGAGAAATTTCGAAGTTTTTATTGTTCGCCTCTGGGGAACATCAGAACGGGAGCAAATCTGTCCAGCTCTAGTTTGCTATGTTTAAAAATAAGTCAGAGTCTCATGAAAGAATTTGAAGGACAGTCATGTAAGCAGTAGTTACATAATTCTTGCCTGTAAGTGGTTTTGGGGGGATTAAAGGAGAGTTTGACCAAAAATGATCTCCTTCTGTTTGGTTTGGGTTTTGTTCATTTTTGGGAGTGACATATGTCTATGTCATGTTTACATAGTGACATATTTCTAGAGCACTATGTCAGAATAATATTAATCTAAATATAATCCAGATTCCTCTGAGTGAATAATTACGCTCTTCTGAAGGTGAATCTCCTCTCCTATTTGTCTAATGCACAATTAGGTGTTTGAAACACTTCCATTTCTTTACTTTCAGGATTCTTTGTTTCCTCTTATTGGGCCCTGATGTTAGAAACTGCCTGTGCTTATGGTCAAGTGTTTGTAGTTATTTTTATGAATCAGATGTAGTCTTTGGAAGTATTTTTTTTCTTCTAATGCATTAATATTTTGAGAACAGTGTCCATCAGTGAACTTTTTCTTATGTTGCTTATTGTAATAATCTGCTATAACATGGAGTTTACTTAATTTCATTTATTGCTAATTTTATGAGTATTTTGGGACAACAGTGGTGACATAGAGGGCAGCCATAGTGTATGTCTACGTTAACAATATCCTTGCAGTCATGTACACTCTCAAGTATAGACATACCAATAGTTGCCCTCAAAGCAGGACTTTGTTTAACCTGTTAAAAATCAGGTTTGCTTAAGTGTAAATTTTTCCACAAATTTCAAACCTGAAAGTTCATGCCAACATTAAACGACGGCAGAAAACCCAAAATTTTAATTCAGCTTCCTCGAATGTTCTCTGTTAGGTTTATCTCCAACTTATAGTTTAATTCCAGTATCCTACTGTCTGTTGACTGCTGCTGTATAAAGGCTGCTGCATGGTCTTAGGTGCACTACAAGTGAAGCAATCACAGCTCCTCCAGCACTAGTCTCGCCTTCTATCCCCACTATACTCACTCTTTATTAGATACTCATTATAATTAGTCATTTTAGGGTCCTGTTGGATAAATTTTGGATTCATATAAGGAATTATTTTCTAGGATCTTATCTCTCTTTTCAGCTTCTAAGTGAGGTAATCAGTCTAACATCTTTCTAACACAAGGAGTTACTGTAATGTCTCTTAATAGCTCATGTACATTGAATGTTGGTGGGTATCAGAGAGACTTGAAAACAAGACTGCTAATTCTGTCACACAAAAAAGATGGGGAAGTGTAATGACATGTGGTGGAGCTGTCTGCAACAAACTCATCTGCTTAAGTAGCATCAGTTTGATTAGAGGAAAAGGTCACTAAGAAATACGTCTTAGTGAACTGCATTACAAAAAAGATGTCATTTCAAAGGTTTGCATATAGAAGAGAACAGACCTTCCTTTTCCAGTGTCTATTTCTATATAGGTGTAATTATTTAAAATTATGTAGATAGCACTAAGTGTGATATTTTTGGCATAATTAAGTTTCATGTGTTACAGTATCAAAAGGATTTACCTATATATTTCAGAAACTAAAATGGAGATGCTAAGATTTTCAAAGTCAGCTAATGGGGATTTTGTTGCTGCTATAGAAATCTCACTTTTTACTTTAAAATAAACCTTATAGCATGTATTCATTCATACTACTTACTCATTCTTTTTCTAGTACTAGCAGAATACTCTTAGCTTTATGCAAATACATGGAAAAATCTGAGTCTGTAATCTGATTGAAGCAGACAGTACCATCTAGAAACAAACGATGTGCTGGATGACTGTTTAAGCTCAAAGCAAATCTGGTCTTGCAGCATGACTGTTCATACTGTGCCAATTTATTTCCACCTGCTAAGTAATGCTAGAAGAAAGATCAAGATGTACTCTGTGTTTTCTCCTAATATTAGTGATCTGATTGCCACGGGGATGTTATTGTGCCTTTAAAAAACAGGGTGGAAGGATGAGGAGATTGCTATGAAGAGAAATATATTTAGTCCATGAGGCATTTCCTCATTCAGTTGTGTCACCAGAAAAGCTGGAGAGTCTGTCTTTGAGTGCTAGAATGAGTCTTCATTAGGCTGTGAGAGGTGGGGTTGTTGCCTGGAGAAGAGAAAGCTCCAGGGGTACCTTATAGCAGTCTTTCAATACCTGAAAGATGCCTATAAGAAAGCTGGGGAACTGTTCACGAGGGCACGTAGTGATAGGATGAGAGGTAATGGTTTTAAACTAGAAAAGGGGAGATTTTCATTGGGTATTAGGAAAAAGGTCATCACTATGAGGGTGATAAGTGGGGGAGGCCCCATCCCTGGAGATACTCAAGGTCAAGCTTGATGGGGCTCTGAGCAATCTGATCTAGTGAAGTAGCCCCGTCTTACTGCAGGGTGATTGGACTAGATGAGATTTAAAGGTCCCTTCCAACCTAACACATTGTCAGTGATTCTATGATTCCTGAAAGGCTACGCACAAGAGAAGCTTGAGACTTTACAGCACTTAATCAGTCTCTTCCAGTTGGGCTCCACTCAATGAAACTCATCTGTCAGTCAGGAAATGCACTTCTCTACTGAACCTTTAGCCCACCGGCATGGTGTACAACTTCCCTCCCACTAAATTAATGTCACAGGAACTTATGTTAGCCGTTGCAGTTGCAAAGAACTTACCTACACAAAGCAGGTAAGCAGGCGCTTCTTTATTCCAGTGCAGGGGAACGCGCGGGAATAGTTCTTCCAAAAAACGTGTTTGCCAGTAGCTACAAAGCACAACATATTTATACACTTTTTAAACAAAACTATTGCTCAAAACTGCATGGATTGATCGCTTCTTAATTTGAATTTTACAACGATTGGCTTTCAGTTATCTCACCTTATCTATATTCTTATTCTCTAAAAATCATTGGTTAACTTTACTGATTGTTTTAAATACAAAGAGAGGAGGGTATTGATTAGCATATTTATGTTATTCCCTGGAAATTATTGTCATATGCAAATGTCTCAAATGCATGCATTGTTATGTTGAGCGAGGTCCTCTAGTGGTCATTGATAGTCATCCTCACTGTCCGCTAATGAACACCTTCCTTGCACAGGTTCATTTCATCCTTGGCTGGTCCTCAAAAGTACATCTAGCTTCTTCTGGTGCCTATTATTTTAGGTCAAGGTCCATAAGCAGTGTCCATTATTTTGATCCAAGGTCCATAATGGTCTCCACAGTAATCAGGGTTCCCACTGTACTAGTTACCTACTCTTAAGGGTTTTAACATGCTGTATAATTCTCATAGCTGCTATCGTGTTCTAATCTAAGATCATCATAATCTGTGATTCAGGCAAATTTGTTGGGGTGATTGCAACACTTATATGCTGCATATTTAATCCCTGTAAAATTCTCCCTGCACATTCTGTTGTCTTGGAAATGGCAGTAAGTTGAAACATGTATGGACATTAGTCTGTTTCATTTCACTTTTTTTCTTTTTTAAAAAATGGAACTGGAGTAGGAGCTAGTATCTGGTATTTCTCTAGGATATTGCTTCTTGCATGGTCTGCAGGATGAAGTCAGTGAGTCAGTTGTTTATCCACCTCTGTAATCATAGGGATTTACAAGTGTTTCTTAAGACTGAAATTGGCAATTCTGATACCACCAAACAATGTGCTTTGAGGTGTTTCCTGGCAGTCAAAATTGCCAGGGAAATATTGAAGATGTTCAAAAAAAAGGTTGTCAGATTAAACAAAATGTCATTTTGTGTAGGTGACTTCTCACAGTCTCATTAGTTAGAGGTTATGCAACATAAAAATTGGAATTAACCTCATTTTCCTTTCAGTTTAGCAACTGGACATCAAGTAAAGGTTTCATAGTATTTTTTTGTGTGGTAAGATAAGTGATTTCTTTTGAGACATCAAAGTGTGATATCTTCATCTTGATGACATGCCCCATTCTCCAACAACTGTTTTAAGAAAGGAAAACATCCTAAAATCTTGACTTCAGCTGGGCATGATTTTAAACCAGTGTAATCTATTTAGATAAATGTGTTACTGAATCAAAACTGCAGCATTTGTTTTGTGTCACCTTTGTGCTTGCTGAAAAAATTTTTCTAGTGAAAATTTAAGATGGCTGAACTTAAAGAGGTTCGGAGGTGGGGTTTTTTTGCTATGTTAGTCCTAGTTCTATATATTGAACCATCACTGATAGATTAATTAATACAGTGGGTAAAGGCAACTTGCACAGGAAAATAAAGTAAAATCTTTGATGAGGTGATAAATCTTAAACTTAGAAAACGCTGCTTTTTCGGGTGTCAAGAGGAAATATTTTCTAATCTGAATCCTGAAGGAACAAACATGTTTCCTTTTTGCTGACTCTAGTTTCTGTCATTTCTCTTAGAAAATAATGTGTGTGTTTATAGATTGTTCAGGAGTGTGAGAAGACCTTTTCAAAGTAGCAGATGAAAAAAAGAAAGAAGATATAATTTCAAACTTGACTCTGTTTTTCCTAATTACATTTCTTTTCTCTGATGAGGCAATATAGGATTTTATTAGGTTGTGACTCATTCAAGGAATGTAGTTGAAATCATTTTGTTCTCTCTTTGCATACTCTTATAGTATGCTATTTTCTAAATCATGCTGACAGTAGGGCTGTGTTTCACACACCCACTAGCTTGTTTGTAGTGATAGACCTGGTATAACGCTGCTGCATACATCCTGTAGAACCTATTCAGGATGTCTTTGGTTTTGAAGTCCTTGGCGGTTTTCTTGGAACAAGTCCTACAGAATGCTTTTTTGGGTCAAAGGATATTAAAATATTTGCCTAGAGGCTGCTTGCCTTTTTAACTCATGAAGCTTCAGCATGCAGCTGGTTGAGTGTAACTAAAACAATGGTCTCTAAGCAAGAGATCATGCTACAAACGGAATGTATATAGAAAAAATGTTAGCTATTGTGTATCAAGTTTAAACTCCCATTAAAATAATTAATAACGAAATAACGTTTGGATCCGGGAAACTACAGGCCTGTCAGCCTGACCTCGGTGCCGGGGAAGATCATGGAACAGATCATCCTGAGTGCCTGCTTAGTTGTCTACTTAGACTTCAGCAAGGCCTTTGACACCGTCTCCCACAGCATTCTCCTGCAGAAGCTGGCTGCTCACGGCTTGGACAAGTGCACTCTGCGCTGGGTTACAAACTGGCTGGATGGCCGAGCCCAGAGAGTGGTGGTGAATGGAGCCAAATCCAGCTGGCGACCCGTCACCAGTGGTGTTCCCCAGGGCTCAGTGTTGGGACCAGTTCTGTTCAACATCTTCATAGATGATCTGGACGAGGGGATTGAATGCACCCTCAGTAAGTTTGCAGATGACACCAAATTGGGTGGGAGTGTCGATCTGCTGGAGGGTAGGAAGGCCCTGCAGAGGGATCTGGACAGGCTGGATTGTTGGGCTGGGGCCAACAATATGACATTCAACAAGGCCAAATGCCGGGTCCTGCACTTTGGT
>VXBZ01007441.1:46669-66778 GCA_013399135.1 Heliornis fulica | reverse complement strand
CAAATGTTATGAGGAGTGGCTGAGGGAACTGGGGGTGTTTATCCTGGAGAAGAGGAGGCTGAGGGGAGAACTTATCTGTGCCTATAATTACCTGAAAGGAGGTTGTAGAGAGGTGGGTGATGGTCTCTTCAGCCAAGTGATGAGAGATAGGCCAAGGGGAAATGGCTTCAATGTGCACCAGGGCAGGTTCAGACTAGATGTTAGGAAAGAAGAGTTCTTCACTGAGAGTTGTTGGGCTGTGGAACAGGCTGCCTGGAGGTGTGGTTGAGTCACCATCCCTGGATGTATTTACAAGATGGGTAGATGAGGAGCTTAGAGATAGGGTTTAGTAGAGAGCAGGTAGGGTTGGACTCCATGATCCCAAAGGTCTTTTCCAGCCCAGTCCTTCTGTGATTCTGTTTTCTGGCATTAAAGTTTTCTTTAGTTCATGGGACTTTTGACTTTATTTTAGTGAGTTCTTGATTTGTAAATATTCTAAAGAGCAAATAGTTTTAAAATAACGTGTGTCTTCGATTTCTATTATATCCTCAGGTACAATCCAGATATCTACTGTAGTGTTGTGCTTAGATAACTACAATCTCATTTCCACAGCAGTTAATGCTGCAAGAAGACCAGTTAAAACCTGATTTTGTAATACTTGCTCAAAATGAAAGCAACTCCACTTATATTGGAACAAAATATTCCTGGCATGCTTGAGTCAAGCTAGACAAAGATGAGAAGGTACATTCTATCACCTAGAGCTAGGTTCAACAAAATTCTGATAGTTTCCTATTGATTATTTTTTATTATTATTGTTTTTTGGAAAAGCATTTCATCATGTAGAGATTATAAACTGATGTTATACCTTTACACCTAATGAGGCCATATTAATGAATATCTTTCTCTTCAGAATGTGTTGTTTGTAGTCTTAAACAAATTTTTAAGTTGAGATTAGGTGAATGTATTCACAACCTGGGTAGCTACTTTCTAGTAAATGTCATGCTATTATGTGGAATGTTAACAAGAAAACTGTAAGTATGGTTCAACTAGAAAAGGAATATCCATGACAGGTTTAGCTACCAAAGCAGAGCACTAGTTTTAATCTATCTTTGATCTTCTGCTTTAGATAGTGAAGATTTCTTTGAAATGAACCTGCTTTGCATAACAGATTTTGCTGTACAAAACTGAAGCCTTTTCTATAGCATGAGTCCCCTTTTCTTCCTGTCACAGAGCTACTCCAAGCAACCCATTACAAAATTCATTTACTGATGTTTAAGAGAACTAAGACTAGAAGTGAACTACCTTTAAGGACAAATGTGTCCCATGAGCATCTTTCCACTGCCAAATTTATTCATTTTAAGTTTATTAGCCTCTGAAAGTAAGTAAATATATCTTCAATAGATACAGCAACCATATTGAAGATGGTATAATGCAACAGCGTGGCCAAAAGTAATTTAGTCATTATAGGAATCATATGACTTGGAAAATAAGAATTCTTTCAGTGCACAATCCTGTGCATTTCAGTTGGTGATTTGAAATCACCAGTTGCTTTTTAAAGCACGTTTCTGCTGTGCTGTGTGAAGGTGAGATATGGGTGATGTGGCTTTAGGCAAACTAGGCTAGCAAGGCACTGACTCTGGCTAAAGAAAAAATTGATTAGAGAGATACTTAATGTAGGCATGTGGTTGTTTTTTCTGATTTGAGATGAGGCAGAGTGTCACAGATATTTTCTTGCTTATAGTTTGTAAACTGCAATTGTATCTTTCAAGGATATTCACACTGAGTATAGATTCTGTCAATATACACAACTGCTAAGAGGAATCAAAGAATTACAGAATGTCAGGAGTTGGAAGGGACCTTGAATGATCACCTAGACCAAACCCCCTGCCTGGGCAGGATCACCTAGACCAAGTCACACAGGAACGAGTGCAGACTGGCCATGAATGTCTCCAGAGAAGGAGACTCCACAACCTCTCTGGGCAGCTTGTTCCAGTGCTCTGTCACCCTCACAAGGAAAAGTTTTTCCTTACATTCACATGGAACTTTTTATGCTCCAGATTGGAACTGTTTCCCCTTGTCCTATCACTGGCCATCACTGAGAAGAGCCTGGATCCATCCTCCCTTTACATATTTATAAACATTGAGGTCACCCCTCAGTCTTCTCCAATCTAGAGACTGAGCTCTCTCAGCCTTTCCTCATAAGGTGTTGTGTTCTCTTCATCATCTTCGTGGCCTCTGTGTCTTTCAAGGCGTTCTATGCCCTTCCTAAACTGAAGGGCCCAATACTCCAGGTGAGGTCTCATCAGGGCAGAGTAAAGGGGGAGGAGGACCTCTCTTGACCACCGGCCACCCCCTTCCAATACACCCCAGGATCCCATTGGTCTTGGCCACCAGTGCACATTGCTGGCTCATGGTCATCCTGCTGTCCACCAGGACCCGAAGGTCCATCTTGCCTACACTGCTCTTCAAATGGGCAGTCCCCAACCTAAAGTTGTTCTTGGTATTACTCTTCTCCAGATGCAAGACTCTACATTTGCACCTGTTGTATTTCAACAATCTCCTCTCCCAGCTCTCCAGCCTCTCTAGGTCTCTGAGTGAAATCTCAGCCCTCTGGTGTGTCAGCCACTCTTCCAAGTTTTATGTTGTCACCAAGAGGGGACTATTCCTAAAAATCTCTTGATAGGTTTATTTGGCACAAGATAAAATTGTGAAATTTTGAGATGTATATAGCTTATTGTAGCAGTTCTCCATCTTCTTTTGTCCTATTACTTGCTTATGGAGACAACTTTGTTTTTTAATATCCTATACAGACATTAAAATATAGACTTTACTTTTTGCTGATGTGCTCTATCTGCCTTTCTTTAGCAAGTTAGTGTTAGCTTGGAAAAAATATTCTGTTTCTAGTTTGCAACTCCAGTGGATTTGAAATTCTGCAAGCTTCCAAGCTCCCTTGAAGATGGAGGTAGATCTCAGATCTTAATGGCCTGATTTCTAATGTGACTCTCCTGCATAGATTGTGTTGGCAGTGTTGTTGGTTTCTTCTTCAGTTCTGTCAGCACTGTTTTAGTAGCACTGTAGCCTAATGAGTGGCACAGACTAATCTAGACACTGTTTTGGTGGAGGTGTTTATTGTTTTGGAGTTTCAGTATTGGGAAACTTTCAGAAATGTCTGCTGAGGTGAATTTGTTGTTATTTAGAGAATGGACAGGGCACAGAGGAAATAAAAATGTGAATCAATGACATTTTAAACTTGTTAATGACCTGTACATTTTCAGTCTTCCCTCTTCCCTCTGCTTTTCCTTTTATTTCCTAGGTACATATATAGCTCAGGCTATGGTTAGTAAATTCCTGTGGTGTTAATTTTAGTTTAGCATTTTAGTTTCTTGGCAAAACTTGTGGTGACAGTGTAAACAAAACAGAAGGATCCCCAGGCTTCAGATATAAGAAGTTTTTAAATAATTTACTTTAATGTTTTCAAAATAGACAGTAGTACCATGCTGCACTTGAGCCCATGTAAAGGACAAAGGTTTTTTAGTATAGTTTTTTTTTAAGACTTGTTTCTAATTATGAAGCTTAATAGCTGCTACACAGCATACACTTATGGTTGGTGATGTTGAGGTGTTGCTCAAGGGATAGGAGTTAAGCAATACTGGAAGAGGTGTAATTCTGAAGTTGTTTCCATTGCTGGGGAGCTTGTATTGAAGTATAATATATAAGCCAAAAGAACTTTCTATCTGATCAGTTGTGATTTCATGGGGTGGCTTCTTCAAGAAGCAGCTAGAAGCTTCTCTGAGGTCTGACAGAGTAAATACCAGCTGGGCTTGCAAGGCCAAACTCTCCTGNTATTGAAGTATAATATATAAGCCAAAAGAGCTTTCTATCTGATCAGTTGTGATTTCATGGGGTGGCTTCTTCAAGAAGAAGCTAGAAGCTTCTCTGAGGTCTGACAGTAAATACTAGCTGGACTTGCAAGGCCAAACTCTCCTGTCGACAAGGCCAAGCCAATCAGCGCCGGTCACAGGCCTCTGTGAACCACATTTTAGAGGAAAAAAAGCAAACAGCCACATTTTGCCACCAGAAAAGGGAGTGAGAAGATGTTAAAAACTTTGCAGACACCACCAAAGTCAGTGAAGTGGGTGGAGGAGGTGCTGAGAGAACGATTCTCTGCAGCCCATGGAGAATACCATGGTGGAGCGGGTGTCCCCCAGCAGCCTGTGGCTTTGTGGGGCACCAGGCTGGAGCAGGCTGGGCTTGAGAAACTGAGACATTCTGTGGTTTTATGACTGGCACCTGTGGAAGTGACCCACGCTGGGGCAGTTGGTGAAGAGCTGAGGCCCTGTGGGAAAGGACTCCCATGAGAGAAGTTTGTGGAAGGCTCTCCTGCGGGTGGGACCCCACACTGGCACAGGGGAAGAGTGTGAGAAATGCTCCCTTCTCCCCGCTGCCTCCCCTCCACCCCAAGAAGAAAAACAACTCATGAGGACCTGCTTGAAGACTGAAGTCTCCATTCCCTATTTCCCATCCTGGGAAGGACAAATCATGAATAAAGTGAAGTCTTCAAAGAAGGGAGGGGTGTGGGTTGGTCTTTTAAGATCTGGTTGTACTTCTCATTATCTGACTCTGGTTTCTCTGTGGTATAGTGTAATATACTGTAATTAATTTATTATTTATAGGAAAGAATTTTCTTTCCTTTATTCTATGTTGAGCCTTTTTTGCCCATGATGCTAATTGCAGAATGATCTCCCCTGTCCTTATCTCAACTCCTAAGCCTCTCCACATGTATTTTCTCCCCTGTCCAGCTGAAGGGGGGAATGATAGAGCAACTTTGGTGGGAGTCTGGCCTCCAGCCAGGGTCAAACCACCACATATATAAATAAAACCTTAAGTAGACATACCTACCAATCTTTCCATATGTAGTAATGTACAGTGTACAACTGTAACTTTAGAAGAACAGAGAAGGTAAATATGGTGGACTTTTTAGCTTTATCCACTATTTGTGAGATTTCTGATATCTGAAGCACCTCTTTATGGGTTAAAACTTACAGCAGCATCACAGATGTGAATCTGGGCAACAGATTAGCTGTTGGGATGGAGTCACAGTGCATGCTGCCCCCTAGGCTCTTCAGCCCCTGTTCTGCCAAGCTAAGTTTGGATAAGCAGAAGGCAAAGGCTTCTATGGCATGCTTCTGGCATGTTAAGGGTTTTCTCCTTTATGAAGACACTGGAAAATAACTTCAGTGTCCTGTTGCTCAGTTTAAGGTTTCTTTTAAAAGGAGTAATGCAGTAATGACATCCCTTCTCAAGCATCATGGATGTATTTATGCCAAATGAATTCCACAACTGCAGTTCTTTGGGCAGAAACTTGAGAAATGAATGGTTTTGTTGATAAGAGACTTGTATAAGCATTTCTGAAGCTTCCTTTTTTAGCCCTTATATAACATAAGGATTGTAACATTAATTTTTCTTTCTGTACCTTCAAAAATTTCATTTTTCAATTAAAATAATTTAAAAAGCAAGAGTCTAGAAAATAGTGCTATTGATTTCCCTCAGAAATAATAGGTATTAATGCCTACAGTGCCAAAGGCATACTGTTATTCAAATCAATACACTGGCTGTGGTAATTGCCTTTGAAAAAAAAGGAAAACCAAAAACAACCCCACAAACACACCCCAAACACTAATTTTTCTCTTCTTGGCTGATGTAATGATGGTGAAATTAGGTTTGTGCCTTGGTTTTGAATGTTCTTTACCAGACACTTTTTAACATGCTAGACTTTTTTTCTAGGTGAGGAGTTACATAGTTCTATATATAGACTATTGTTTGGTGGAGGACATCAGGGAGTTCTTGCTAACTTCATTGACCACTTTTCATACATTGTGATATGGACTGTAGTCTGTAGCTTAACAGAAAGTAAACTAGTGCAAATCAATAATGAGTTTACCCTTCTCTTCTTTGTAGCACAATGGCTGAAAACAAAGTGAAGTTGACCAAACCTGCGAATAAGACTCCTCCAAAGTCTCCTTCAGACCCAGGAAAGGACCGAGCAGCAAAACGATTGTCCTGCGATTCAAACAGCTCCCATGAGGGAGCTGTGGCTGGAGAAATAAGTGCTCTGGAAGAGACCTTTAGAAAATTTGCCATCCATGGTGATACAAGAGCTACAGGAAAAGAAATGCATGGGAAGAACTGGTCAAAGCTATGTAAGGACTGTCATGTGATAGATGGGAAGAACGTGACAATCACAGAAGTTGACATCGTCTTTAGTAAAATCAAGTAAGTTCCCTTCTGCCATTGTTTCCTAGTCTTATCAACATGTTTTGGAGATATGGTCTAAATTTATCTTCTGTTGCTTATGGATGTGATGGAGCATTGTATGTGTTTGTCACAATCAGTCTCTTTCTTGTTCCTTTAGAAAACTGCTGCTTTGTCTGAATACAAAGCTTTCAGCTTTTAGCCTGCTATCTTAAACTGACTTCAGTATTCAGGTGTTTTTCTGTACAAAGAGGTATGATATGATTAGGACAAATGCAGGCTATTCCAAGAAACATGTTTGGTTGACTGCAGTAAATGACATGTGTCCTTGGAGGATATCTGGATGAAGTCAGGGTTTTAATATTTTAAGCCTAGGCAGGCTTGATCCAGAAACATGCCAAATCCAAGGGAAGACTTTTGATAGTTTCAGCATATTTTGTATGAAGCTCCAAATAGTTTTGGTTTTTTTTTATTCTTACTTTGTGTAGCATTATATCACTTCAACTTTTTCTCCTCCCCGGTGTCTGATCTTGTCTAAAATTCTCACATATCATTGTGTTGAGGAATAAACTTTAGGGGAATGTCCCTTAATTGCACTGGTAGCTTGTAGAAACTTATTTTTGGCTTGTGCTCTCAACTACTGTAATCATAGAATTGTCTTGGCTGGAAGGGACCCTTTAGGTCAAGTCCAAGCATCACTCTAACCTGCTCTCCGCTACTTAAACCATGTCCTTCAGCACCACAGTGGCCTGGAGGGTGGAGTAGTGAGATGGATTGGGAACCAATCTGGACTCCTTCCTGTGTGATTTGGTCTAGATGATCCTGCTCAGGCAGGGGGTTGGGTTAGATGATCTTTCAAGGTCCCTTCCAACTCCTGACATTTTGTGAAATCCATCTGGCCCCACAGACTTGCATGTAGGTGCTGAAACAGGTCCCTCACCATCTCCCCTTGGATTACAGTGGCTGCATTATGCTGCCTATCCCTGTCTTCTGGCTCAGGGGGCTGGGGACTCATGGGACAGCTGATCTTGCTGTTAAAGACTGAGACACCTCATCCTTTTCCTCATCCTTTTCCTCATCCTTTGTTGCTGTGTTTGCAGACCTGTCAACTAAAGGACAGAGGTTCTCCTTACTTCTCCTTCTATTACTGATGTGCTTATAGAAACATTTTGTACTGCCCTTAACATCACAGGTCAACATCAGGTTAAGATGTTCTTACCCTTTTGCCCTTCTAATTTTTTCCCTACATAACCTCACTATTGGTCCATTGAAGGCTTTCATGTAGGCACAACATTTTTCTGTACTTTGGTATAAGAAGAAGGAATAGTCTAATACAAAGAATCCACAGTAGTTAAATGTGAAAGAATAAAAGAATAATTACTATGAAAAGAAGAAAAATGGTGTGATCTCCCCCCAAATAATTTTAATAGTAATTTGTAGGTAGTATTTATAATATCCTTAAAAACTTATTTGGTAGATTGTATGAAGTTGTGTGTTAAAATCAGATTTATTAGACAACTTTTGCTGCCTTATTTCTTCTATTTTAAAAAAACTTTCTATAGTCAGCTCAGAAAATACAAGAAATTAAGCTGCAATGAATTTTGCAATGGAATTACTGGAAATGAAAAGCCAAAGCCTGCCTGTAAGAGTAGCCAAGTATGTGATTCTATGTAAGCTATATCCCTAGAGACCAGAGGAAAACCATGGATATTTATGATAAATATTAGTATTATGTGTCAATACAGTTTGGATAGACTGCTGTTCCTGTAGCAAGTATAAAAGTAATGTTTGGCATTTTTTTTATGTTATAAAAACTTGCAGTGAAGACGTATCGTTATCTACTCGTGTTGCACCAGAAAAAGCAAAAGAAATTGTGAAGAGTGGATGACATCTATTAAAAATTCAGGAAAGATAACAAAAACGTATGTAACAGAATGCAATTAAGTAGTAAGCTTTCCTTCTTGTATTTTGTACTTTCACAATCAAAACTTGAGGTGGTAGACACTCCTTCATATGTTCATTGGACTGCATGCAGTAGTGGCACTATGGTTGCAGGGTAAATTTTCATTTTAAAGCTAGCTCCTAACTTAAAGTTACAGAAAACTCTCTTGCTAATTGGTATCAGGATAGCTTTCTCACTTCAGATAGCAAAAATGAAGCAACCTTTTCTCTGAAAGAAACTGCTCTTATCATGGAATCATAGAATCATAGACTCATAGAATGATTAGAGTTGGAAGGGACTCCCAGAGGTCATCCAGTCCAACCCCCCTGCAAGAAGCAGGGACACCCCCAACTAGATCAGGTTGCTCAGGGCCTCATCCAGGGATCCAGGGGCATCCACCACCTCCCTGGGCAACCTGTTCCAGTGCTCCACCACTCTCACAAGAAAGAACTTTTTCCTAATATCCAATCTAAATCTCCCTCCCTCTATTTTGAAACCATCACCCCTTGTCCTGTCACAACAGGCCCTACTGAACAGCCTCTCCCCATCTTTCTTGTAGGCCCCCTTGAGGTCCTGGCAGAGCGCTAGAAGGTCTCCCCGGAGCCTCCTCTTCTCCAGGCTCAACAGCCCCAACTCTCTCAGCAAGAGCCAGAAANGCTGTGACCACTTCCCTGGGGAGCCTGTTCCAGTGCTTGACCATCCTCTCAGTAAATAATCTCTTCCTAATATCCAGCCTATACCTCCCCTGTCTCAGCTTCATACCATTCCCTCAGGTTCTACCACTGGTTGCCAGAGAGAGGACTTCCCCTTCATTCCACCTCATCAGGAAGACATAGATTGTGATGAGGCCTTCCCTCAGCCTCCTTTTCTCCAGGCTCAACAAACCAAGAGACTTCAGCCTCTTCTCATAAAGCTTCCCCTCCAGACCCTNGCCCAGATCTCTGGCAGGTCCAAGTCTGTCTGTACAGCTTCTCATTCCTCAACTGAGTTGACAGCTCCTCCCAGTTTGGTGTCACCTTCAAATTTACATAGGACACCTTCTAGTCCTGTGTCCAGGCCATTTATAAAAATCTTAAAAAGAACTGGACCTAAAATGGGGAACCCCAGTAGTGACTGGTTGCCAGCTAGATGCAACCCCATTTACTATCACACTCAGGGCCCAAGCTGTCAGCACCCAACACATTATGGCTTTGTCTAGTTGTATGCTGGACATTTTGTCCAGCAAGGTACTGAGACAGTAACAAAAGCCTTACTGAAATAAAAAAATAATAAAAAAATGCCATCAACTGTTTTCCCTTGGTCATCCAGCTGGGCAACCCTGTTGTAAAAGGACATCAGATTGGACAGGACCTTCCTCTTCTGAACCTGTGTTGGTTGTAACCAGTGACTGTGTTGTCCTTTTGGTGTTTTTCAGTAGATCCCAGTATGATTTTCTCCACAATTTTACCAGGCACTGAGGTGAGACTGGCAGGTCTGTAATTACCAGGCTCTTCTTTCTTGCCATTCTTGAAAACTGGGACAATGTTTGCCATCTTCCAGTCAACTGGGACCTCTCCAGATTCCCAAGACCACTGAAGAATAGTTGAGAGGCATCTTGCAATGACATCATCCAGCTCCCTGAGTAGCCTGAGATGAATCCCACTGGGGCCTATGGACTTATATGGATCCAGATGGAGCAGCAAATCACACACAGTTTTGAGGTTCACTAGAAGTTTATCATTACCTCAGTCATGGTCCTCTAACTTGAGGCATCTGGAGTCCCAGAGCCTATCTGTTGAAGATAGAGGCAGAGAAGACAAAAGAATTGTTTAAAAGAGACAAAGAATTGTTGAAAACAAACAAAAAAAGAACCCTGAATACACTCTGTAGGAGCTAGCTTTACTGACTGCTCTCTAAATTTGCTGTCATACTTGAAGACAAGTCTAAGACACAACTGTATTGTATTAGAAGGAAAGTTTTCATCAGTTACTGTATATGAAATTTTCATGACAGGACCAAAAATGGTATTTCACTGTAATAATTGCAGCTTCTCTGAGGCTCAGGCTTCTGACAAAATGTAGGGTTTAATGTAAATATTTATGTATAGTTCAACAATATTAGATTGTTCCAAGCATTCTCACATACAGTCTGAAACTTATGTAGATATCTATCTTTTATATTTTGTAATTTGAGAGATAATGCTCTCTGGGTCTGCCAAATTCAGACACATAGAACCTGCAGCTGTGCAGTAGCATTTCAGAATGGATGGCTTTCATGAGAATGGGAATTCTGCAGGTATGTTTCTAGTGGCTGAAACAGTTGCATCCTTCTTGGAAATTTTCCTCATTAATTGACTCTCAGTGTTACTCTTCCAGGGTTGCAAAAGTCTGTAGGCTTTGTGTCTTGTTCTTGCAGAGTGCAGATATGTCTTTAGTGGTTGTTCTTGCTTTGGAGAAAGCAGTCCCATTGGTGACACAGGAGAAGAGCACGGATGTGTTCTGCATTTGGTGTGAAAAGCAACATGTGGCTGCATTCTTCTTCTTAATCCAGCAAGACAGTGAGACACAACAGTCTAAGAATTCAGGGTTATTGCATTAAAGGAATCAGAATACCCAAGAGGAATAGATGTTACTGATCTCTGACCAGCATTCTGTCATGGTGCCTTAGGAACATAAATTTCTTTGTTTTTTGAGGCCAACAACTGCTCTGGGATACTTGATATGTTAGCTGTGACATACATATACCCCACTTGTATGTAGTTAATATGGTAATAATAATAATAGCCCTGATATAAGTACCTCTGCTCTTATTTTAGAAATGTTACCACTCAGCACTGCAAGATTGTGGTTTAAGTACTGCCATGAAACTAATTCTATGATATTATTAGATAGAAAAATAAAAATATTTGTTTACACTGGCATGTTACTATGGTTGCAGGCAGGCCTGGGTGACATCATGCCTTGGATCCATTGTGATCATTTATTTATGTAGTTGTCTCCATGGAAACATTTGTTTGTTTTGATGTTACTATGTGTNCCCCTCTGAGTGTGGCTGGCCTCCAGCATCTGATGCCCCAGTCTGTGTGTGCAGCCAGGGTCACCCATTCCCAGGTACAGAATCCAGCACTTGGCCTTGTTAAACTTCATGTCGCTGGTGACTGCCCAGATCTCTAATTGATCCAAGTCTGTCTGTACAGCTTCTCATTCCTCAACTGAGTTGACAGCTCCTCCCAGTTTGGTGTCACCTTCAAATTTACATAGGACACCTTCTAGTCCTGTGTCCAGGCCATTTATAAAAATCTTAAAAAGAACTGGACCTAAAATGGGGAACCCCAGTAGTGACTGGTTGCCAGCTAGATGCAACCCCATTTACTATCACACTCAGGGCCCAAGCTGTCAGCACCCAACACATTATGGCTTTGTCTAGTTGTATGCTGGACATTTTGTCCAGCAAGGTACTGAGACAGTAACAAAAGCCTTACCGAAATAAAAAAATAATAAAAAAATGCCATCAACTGTTTTCCCTTGGTCATCCAGCTGGGCAACCCTGTTGTAAAAGGACATCAGATTGGACAGGACCTTCCTCTTCTGAACCTGTGTTGGTTGTAACCAGTGACTGTGTTGTCCTTTTGGTGTTTTTCAGTAGATCCCAGTATGATTTTCTCCACAATTTTACCAGGCACTGAGGTGAGACTGGCAGGTCTGTAATTACCAGGCTCTTCTTTCTTGCCATTCTTGAAAACTGGGACAATGTTTGCCATCTTCCAGTCAACTGGGACCTCTCCAGATTCCCAAGACCACTGAAGAATAGTTGAGAGGCATCTTGCAATGACATCATGCAGCTCCCTGAGTAGCCTGAGATGAATCCCACTGGGGCCTATAGACTTATATGGATCCAGATGGAGCAGCAAATCACACACAGTTTTGAGGTTCACTAGAAGTTTATCATTACCTCAGTCATGGTCCTCTAACTTGAGGCATCTGGAGTCCCAGAGCCTATCTGTTGAAGATAGAGGCAGAGAATTCAAAAGAATTGTTTAAAAGAGACAAAGAATTGTTGAAAACAAACAAAAAAAGAACCCTGAATACACTCTGTAGGAGCTAGCTTTACTGACTGCTCTCTAAATTTGCTGTCATACTTGAAGACAAGTCTAAGACACAACTGTATTGTATTAGAAGGAAAGTTTTCATCAGTTACTGTATATGAAATTTTCATGACAGGACCAAAAATGGTATTTCACTGTAATAATTGCAGCTTCTCTGAGGCTCAGGCTTCTGACAAAATGTAGGGTTTAATGTAAATATTTATGTATAGTTCAACAATATTAGATTGTTCCAAGCATTCTCACATACAGTCTGAAACTTATGTAGATATCTATCTTTTATATTTTGTAATTTGAGAGATAATGCTCTCTGGGTCTGCCAAATTCAGACACATAGAACCTGCAGCTGTGCAGTAGCATTTCAGAATGGATGGCTTTCATGAGAATGGGAATTCTGCAGGTATGTTTCTAGTGGCTGAAACAGTTGCATCCTTCTTGGAAATTTTCCTCATTAATTGACTCTCAGTGTTACTCTTCCAGGGTTGCAAAAGTCTGTAGGCTGTGTGTCTTCTTCTTGCAGAGTGCAAGTATGTCTTTAGTGGTTGTTCTTGCTTTGGAGAAAGCAGTCCCATTGGTGACACAGGAGAAGAGCACGGATGTGTTCTGCATTTGGTGTGAAAAGCAACATGTGGCTGCATTCTTCTTCTTAATCCAGCAAGACAGTGAGACACAACAGTCTAAGAATTCAGGGTTATTGCATTAAAGGAATCAGAATACCCAAGAGGAATAGATGTTACTGATCTCTGACCAGCATTCTGTCATGGTGCCTTAGGAACATAAATTTCTTTGTTTTTTGAGGCCAACAACTGCTCTGGGATACTTGATATGTTAGCTGTGACATACATATACCCCACTTGTATGTAGTTAATATGGTAATAATAATAGCCCTGATATAAGTACCTCTGCTCTTATTTTAGAAATGTTACCACTCAGCACTGCAAGATTGTGGTTTAAGTACTGCCATGAAACTAATTCTATGATATTATTAGATAGAAAAATAAAAATATTTGTTTACACTGGCATGTTACTATGGTTGCAGGCAGGCCTGGGTGACATCATGCCTTGGATCCATTGTGATCATTTATTTATGTAGTTGTCTCCATGGAAACATTTGTTTGTTTTGATGTTACTATGTGTGAAGTTTTAAACAAATTTTTGTGGTTCTATACTGAATTGTTATTGAACCCTGGTTAATCTACAGAACCTTGTAAATATACCTTATTCCCCACCCTCTAAAATATTTTTGGTAAAAGATCAAGGGAAATAATAATTGTCCTTTGAAATTTCATTAATAGTTTCTTATGTTGATTGGACATGTTTGCTTGTTGCTGCGGAAGCGGCGTGTTCCAAAGGCCAGAAAACTCTCCTCCATAGCTTGGAGAAGGGAAGGTTTTGTTCCCATGGAGAATCTTCACAACACACTTCATTGTGCCTTGCCTTTAGAGCAGTCGCACCCATATTCTACCCTTAGTATATCTTGAGCAGTCAGGAGTTGAGCCTGGTTCTACAGACTGGGTCAGGTGTCTCCAGGGGTGCTCCTGAGGGCACCTGAGACCAGCTGGGCCTTCATTTAGCAGCAGTTCACCATTGCTGCAAGGTTGTGGAAGAAATAAAATGGATAATGTTTGCTCTGAGCAGCTGGCAGAGTAACTCTTGGCAAGAATGTGTACATACTTTACCCATTTGCCATCTATAATATGATTGGTTTTTCTTTGTGCTAAACAATTATAACTACTTGTTTTCCTAGTCCTTGTGAAAGGAATAGTACTTTGACACTTGCACTCTTTCAAAACAACTATTCATGAGGTTTCTCTGAAGTAATTTGTATTTAACAGAAATATTAGTGAAGCCACCTATAATTTTTTAAAATGTATAAATACATACAAAGAGGTCTTTATGTATAAAGATACACAATAGTTGTAAGTTGTTTTACTTTCCTACTGGGAATAATCTTTTAATAGTGGTATAAAATCAGACCTGTGCAATCCATCTTTATGCATAAGCTAGGAATGACAGTTAACTTGTGTACTTTTAATATGAAAATAGTGTTAAGTGGATATAGAATACCATGCAAGGCCTAAACTCTGCTAATAAATCTCTCCCAGGCAAACTGGGGAGAGTTATAGATAGAAATGTAGGTAAGTTACAACAGAAAAGCTTCTTTACCACATCATCTGTATTTTAATTGAAAATAAGATCCAATGTCCTTTCTTGTCCAAGAAGCCAGATGTAATGTTGCCTTTTATGCTTTATCCTTGAAAGGCTTTTTATTTAAAAAGCCAAAGCAACTCTTCTCCCCCTTCTGCCAAGAGGCATAAATTCAACAGTAAAAACAGGGACCACAAGAAGATGGATTTAGATTCACTTACTGTTCTGAGGGGGTGTTTTGTGCATGTGGAATGGATGTGTTCTGTAGCATTCATGCAGTATGCTGGCTGTGATTTTTAAAACACTTTTTGTGAGTAGACATCACTTCTGTAAGTACACTGGTAGCTGAAGTGTGGCAGGGGACCCAGTGGGAAGAGAGGTGGAAAAGGCAAGTGATGCCATGAAAAGCTGAAATCAAAGCTCAGTAGTCTTGGTGACAAGCAGGTGTTCTTTACTGCACCCCTGGATGCACAGGGGATAGTTCCTCCTGAAGGGTTAGTTACACAGCTTTTATATAAAACATATGCTTATTCACAGAATTTTAATAAATGTCTTGTTTTTCTTCTGGGAGAACTCATGATCATCCACTCCTGCATGCATAATATAATTTCTTGCTGGCTGCAGAGATACTTAATGGTTGTTTACTTCATTTATTCCTCTTCATTACGTGTCCCTGTGGTGAGCTTTAGGTTTTGTCTTGCTAACAAAGCCATGGAGCTGGCTCTGAAGACTTGAGGCACCCTCCTGTTGCTCTTTCTCCTTCTTCCTTTTCATCACTCCATTCTCAGAGACAAGTTGTTTCTCCTGAGATACTACAATGCACGCAGTGAGCTAACATTCAAGTCCTTTAGGTGGGCCTCTGTACATCCTTTACATAGCTTGTTAAAAAGATTAACTAATATTTATCCTGTGTTTTTGCTTCACAAGGAAGGAGAGTCAGTGCCTTCTTTAGCCTCTTTTTTCAATTATTAGGGCTTGCCCTCAGGGTTCCCAGGACACTGAGCCTGCTAGGAGAGTCTGTGGGTGTGAAGCGGTACCTGCAGTAAAGGAAGACAAGACAAGACAGGAGTTAAGAATCATTTGAGTCAAGCATTCATGAGTCAAAGGGATAGGGTAGGTTGCATCCAAGTGCTGGCAGAAAATGAAGAGCAGTACCTTAGCAGCACTGAATTGTCTTCCTCCTTCTTTGCCTCAACTTTATTATGGAAGATAGCGTGGGAAGTCTTTTAGTCTTTACACTCCTTACCCTGTTTTCATGACAGTGGCACAAGTGTCACAGGATGCTTACAAAAACAAAAAGCTTTGTGGATTGGTACTTCACCAGTCATAAAAGTACCAGACTCTAAAGAAGGGGCTAAAGCCACCATCATCTGTGGAGAAGGAGTTAGTGCTGTAGACTTGCTCATCTCTCTGTCTGCTGAAAGGCCAGAGCATTGTGCTTAGTGCCATTTGTGATCACGGGCAGCTGCAGAACAGTGGTGATCTTTGGCACCAGGCACTTTCATGACACATGACAGTAATTGCTTCATTACCCAGATGTCTTGTATCTTTATTCTATTCCCTTCAGTTGCAAATATTGTTTAAAAAAGAACATAAGCTAATGAGAGGAGCAGTTGTGCTGTCAGGGGCTGTATTGTTTTTATGCTGTGTAAAAGAGGCAACTGGTAGTTTTTATATCATCATAAATGTCTACACAAGGATAAGCTGTTTTTCTTTCCATTAACAGCAGATACATAGTGATACACTACCATGACAGTAGTTCATTACACCACAACTGAAAAATCAGTATGAGAGAACAATATCAGTCTGTGCTTATTGTTTGGAGTAGAACTTGGTTATACAAGATCTTCCTATGTAGTCATTATAATTCCCAGTGCTGTACCAATTAAACCTGGATCCATCTGCTTCATGCTCTTTGAGGTATTTGTTACTCAGTGTTGGGGTGGTGTTTGTTAAGCTTCTGAACAGAGCTGACAGTGCTGGGAGTGAGAGTTTATCTGCCCTAGAGCAGTGATGGAGTGATACAAGAGGCTACTGATGAGAGCATCACAGAGGACAGGGTAGGCAGCTCTGTTTTTCATAAAAAGGTGTGTGCAGCTCTGCAAGTGTGCAAGCTCTGCAATCTTTTCTTCAAGATTTCAGCTATTTCTAGTTTCTTCCTGTGAGGGATTCTGTCTGGAAACATGCCTGGGACACTAAGTAATCAAAGTGGAGATCACTGTTCTCTGGTGGGTGAAATAACCATGTGTCATGTTATTCTCCTTTGGCATGGTGTCAATGGAAAGTTTTGCAGGCTTCCAAGTAGTGTGCATTGGTGTTTACAGGTCTGCAAGAGGTGTTGAGAGAGATGGCTTGAAGTGGGGTGTGTTTAAGAGAATGTGTTTTCTTTTTTTCATGGTAAAAGAAATGAGCTGAATTGGTATTAAAAGAGGATATAGATACACTAAAGAAAAAGGGAGTGATTTGTAGTGTCTAGGTATTTATTTAAAGTGCTTGGAGTGATAGCTTTCAAATATAAGAAAGCAATAGGAGAAGGTGCTGGAAGGTAGGTACAGTGAAAGAAATATATCCACTATAAGGTAGCTGATAGCCACTCTGTTAGCTGATAGTCTTATGTATATCCAAAAATAAAGAATTTTTATACTTTTCAAATTGTATTGTAAATGGCTTCTGGATGAAAATGGTCTGTGTTTACACAAACTTCTTTACACAAAAATTTTTTCTGTTCAGGAAATTTTTATGTTATTAATTAAAATGGTATGAATGCAAATCTGTAATGACTGTAATCTGATTAACTTTATTTTCCCCTTCCAGTAAGTTCTGGTGCTGATTTAAAATGAAAAGTGATGAGGACCAATACTTTTGCCATGTTGTCCAACAGCTTATCCTTTCTTAAGACAGCACAAAGAGAGTGATTGTGTTTTTAAGCTTTTTATAGTAGAAACATACAGAATTTATTTGCTTGCTTTTACAGAAAAGCTGGAGCTGTGGTTTCTCTTGTGTGTTTTCTCTTCAGGGGTCTTACCTAGGCAATCTATATGCACACTGCAACCCTCCTGTTCTATCAATCCACTTTCTCATTGAGTCCCTGCTTGCACTTTTTGAAGGTTATGTTGCCAGTGTTAAGTATATCATTAGTGATCTAGCTAATTTGAAATGGATGTTTAGGCTGTAGGGTTGTTGTTTCTTGATCTGCACAGGACAATGGTAGAATTTATTTTCAAATCTTCTTTGGCTTTCATTAATAGCATCTATCACTATAGGACCTTATCTACTCCTGTTGCACCTGGAAACACAAAAGAAATTATGAAGAGTGAATATCAAAGTTTTACAATAACTTATGGGATGAAATCTATTAAAAAATCAGCAAAGCAATCAGATTTTAGCACTAGTCTCTCATGTCAGTATGTGGGCAAGTTAGTGACAGGACAACCCCATGGCATAAACAGTTGTGCAGCATAAGCAGATACAAAGAAGTATCAGTTTTGGTGCTGGCTGGAATAGTTGGGAACCCATTTCTGTTGTGCTGGATTGGGTTGTGAGATGGCTCAAGGGGAAAACATACCTCCTTACACTTGTTCAGCAAGCTCATCTCAGGGGTTCTTGACTCTGCCCCTGTGGGGAGGTGCCTATTCAGCAGTTTCTCAGACCCCTCTTGTGACCACTGTGAAGTGTTGTCATCTCTCTTGGAAGAAGCATGCCCTCTTTTCCCCTCTCTATCTACTATTGCATGAGATGCAAAAGCATTCTCACCTTAATTGCTTATTAATTATGTGCTTATTCCTCACATGTATATATACCATGTATTTATTCTCTTTGAAAATTATTTTTTCAATTAATATAGTTTAAATGGCAGATAGCAAATCTCAGTTATTGTAAGCT
The DNA here is from genome assembly GCA_013399135.1 of Heliornis fulica. NCBI lineage: Eukaryota > Metazoa > Chordata > Aves > Gruiformes > Heliornithidae > Heliornis > Heliornis fulica. The sequence continues at coordinate 48,494 of VXBZ01007441.1, read as the reverse complement.
TCTCTATATTGTTTTTCTAGAAAGTCTGATTTTTTCATGTGCATTCCTTCTGTAGGTATACTTTCCCATTTTCTTAAGTGTTGAGCTTTATTTTTGTCCATTTCTGTTCTTGAGAGCATAGAATCATAGAATGATTAGGGTTGGAAGGGACTCCCAGAGGTCATCTAGTCCAACCCCCCTGCAAGAAGCAGGGACACCCCCAACTAGATCAGGCTGCTCAGGGCCTGTCAGCAATTCTTTGTAGCATAGAACAGTTATTCTACATGTAGTATTTTAAATTTTAATAAGGGAAGATTTAATGGCTGTAGTTAATCAAGTATTAGTAATATACTGTAACTGAGGAGGCTTATGAGTTGGCTGAGTGTACAGTGTTTCTTGAGCATGTTCAGTCAACTGCTTTTCCTTGCTTTCTCTTTTGCTTCACATTTAACCAGAAGCATAATGATAGACTATGTGAAGTATCAAAACAGGCATACTCACAAAATAAACTCTTACTCATTTCCATTTTACAAGCAGCTTTTTTTTTCCCAGCAGAATACTAAGGATTTTTGACAATCCACGTTTTTCCTCATCTGTGTTAAATGAAAAACATTGCCCACTGTAAAAGAACCTCCAACTCTCACCAAGTGCAGAGTACTGCTTCAATGCCTCTCTGGGTTGTGCTTATGGGTATCAGAAGGCTCTGAACTTCACTGTTGTCAGCTAGGCTGCATCTTACAAGATGGATTTTGCCCTGGGATTTTTATGGTCAGCCACACTGGTTCGGTGCTATGGGGCTGGTGAGTCTGGGTAGTTGGAATTTGGTCAGGTATTACAAGCAGATAAGAAAACTTGATAAGAAAACTTGTTTGTCCTACATAACTACAGTTGCCATCTATCATGGTAGATCTTCCAAACAGGCTTTCTGTTGGGTTTATTATGCCACCACATCTAGCAGGGTTTGTTCTCTAGCCAGCTATAATTTGTGGCAATGGCATGTGTTGTTCCAACACTAGAAAATTAATCTAGTAGAATTATTCTTTGGATTTATGAATTGCTATGACTGTGTACAAAGTCCATGTTTTCATCTTGCTAACTTTCCCAGGCTTCATTTACTTACACTTCTGCTATAGATACTAGCAAAATAGATAGGAACTATGTGTTGCTCACTCAGGGTATGTAAAGCAACAGGGAAATTAGCAACAGATATGTTTACTAAGAGCTGCTGAAAGATAGTGTATTATTCTGTTTGGTAGCTTTTTCTGCTGCAGAAGAGATTTTACTAGTTTAGTCCTGAGAAGTAATGAACATTTTTGTTCATTACTCCCTGTTGCACTTGTGCCAAACAAAGTGAACAAAACCTCTGAAAGTTTTGAGTATTCCATGATATTTCTTCAAAACTGGGACAATGTGTCTGTCTTTCAGAGATTAGTTCATTTAAGGTTAAGTTTTTGTCCTTATGTAGGTTGAGGAAACTCCAGTGAACCTTTTTACAAACAAGAAAATAAGTTTGGAATGCTGTTTTCCTCCTGCATGGGAGTGTCAGGTCAGATTGAAGTGTAATTTCCCTGTTGATCACAGAATCACAGAATGGTCTGGGTTGGAATGGACCCCAAGGATCATCGAGTTCCAACCCCCCTGCCACAAGCAGGGCCACAACCTCCAGGCCTGGATTTAGACAAGGTTGCCCAAAGCCCATCCAACCTCCAGGGAGTGATGTGACAAGCACCACCTCTCTGGGCAGCCTGTTCCAGCACCTCACCACTCTCTCCATGAAGAACTTCCCCCTGTTATCCAATCTAAACCTTCCCCTCTCCAGCTTCAATCCATTCCCCTTGTCCTACCA
>VXBZ01007441.1:32298-46639 GCA_013399135.1 Heliornis fulica | reverse complement strand
TGCTGGCCACCCATCTTCTGATGGAGCCCAGGATACCACTGGCCTTCTGGGCTGCAAGAGCACACTGCTGGCTCATGTTCGGTTTCTTGTCCACCAGGACCCCCAGGTCCTTCTCAGCAGGGCTACTCTCAAGGAGCTTTTCTCCTAGGCTGTAGATATGTCTGGGATTCTTCTGACCCAAGTGCAATATCTTACAGTTTTCAGTGTTAAACCCCATAAGGTTCACCTGGGCCCACCTTTCCAGTCTGTTCAGATCTCTCTGGATGGTTTCCTTTCCTTCTGTTGTGTCAACCACACCACTCAGCTTGGTGTCACTCAATTCCATCATTGATATAATTGATAAAGATGTTAAAGAGCACCGGTCCCAAGACAGACCCCTGGGGGACACTGCTTGTTACCAGCCTCCACCTGGACATGGAGCCATTGTCCACCACCATCCTTTCAACCAATTCCTTATCCATGGGAAGGTCCACCTGTCATATCCACATCTCTTCCTTTTAGAGATAAGGATGTGGTGGGGGACCATGTCAAAGGCCTTGCACAAGTCCAGGTAGATGACGTTGGTTGCCTTCTCTTTATTAACTGATGCTGCCACTCCATCATAGGAGCTCACCAGATTGGTGAGGCAAGAAAAGTTTGGCAGAAATTTTCCCTAATAGTTCAGTAACTGTAGCTGTTCCCTTCATTCAGTCACTGAAGCTGTGTTAGACATCTCCAAAGTTGTTGGAGTATTTCCCAGCTCTGGCTTGATACCTTCCTTCAGTAGTCATTTATCTGAATGAGTCACAGGTTTCCAAAAGAATGTCCAGTTGTTCTTTCACAGTCTCCCCTCTGCTTTCACAATTCACTCCAACATCTTGGGAGTTTCCCAATTGTTCCTTGTCATTTTGTTTTGTCATGCTGATGTCCATAAGATAGAAAATTACCTGGGTAAAACAGCCAGTTATTGTAACTTTTGGATCTTTTATATACAGCTAGTGCTTTGGATTGAGAGAAGTGTGATGTAAATGAGAGAGTATCTGCTTTGATATTAGCTGCCATAATTGTTCTACATTTCTTTTGGATTGCTTTCAGATCCACGAGTCAGCACTGTAAGGACTGATAAACCTTTAATCCAGGAGAAGGAATAGTTTCCCATAAAGAGTTTGATGACAGCCTGTTTATAGCTTTCACAAATTGCTAAGACATTATTGGCATGGACTGTTCTGCAGATTCTGTGGAACAACTGAGACTTCCAGTAGTAAGATATGTTTGGACTCAGAAAGAGGATTGATCTCTCTCACCTTGAGGAGAACTGCCTCATAATCAAAATGGATTATTTCAGAATCTAGGTATGACCACATGTGGAATATTTGAGCACATCTGGAATACTGGGTCCAGTTCTGGGCCACTCATTTCAAGAAGGACATAGAACTCCTTGAAAGAATCCAACACAGGGCCACCAAGATGGAGTGGAACATCTTCCTTCTGAGGACAGGCTGAGGGAGCTGGGTCTCTTCAGCTTGGAGAAGAGGAGACTGAGGGGTGACCTCATTAACACTTATAAATATGTAAAGGGTGAGTGTCAGGAGGATAGATCCAGGCTCTTCTCAGGGATGGCCAGTGACAGGACAAGGGGTAGCGGGTCCAAGCTGGAAGGAAGTTCGTGGGAATATAAGGAAAATTGTCACTGTGAGGGTGACAGATCACTGGGACAGGCTGCCCAGAGAGGTTGTGGAGCCTCCTTCTCTGGAGACATTCCAGACCCATCTGGACACGTTCCTGTGTGATCCAATCCAGGTGATCCTGCTTGGGCAGGGGGCTGGACTAGTTGATCTTTCATCATTAGAAATCCATCTGGCCCCACAGACTTGCATGTGGGTGCTGAAACAGGTCCCTCACCATCTCCCCTTGGATTACAGTGGCTGCATTATGCTGCCTATCCCTGTCTTCTGGCTCAGGGGACTGGGGACTCATGGAAAATCATAGGTGCATCATAGTAGAGCAACTTAGTAAAAAAGTTTTCTCTGCATTTGCTCTAGTGTGCATATAGAAATATCTTTAAAATCTCTTTAGACATGTGATCTGCAGAGCAGATGAGGTGTCACATTTCTCTCTGCAAGTGTCATATAGCTTTTGCTGCTGTATAATTTAGCCTGAAGACTTCTCATCTGTATTGACAGCTACCCCCACCCCAATTCTCTTTCTGTTGGAAAGAAATTTGCTACCAGAGAAATCAATAAAGAGGGAAAGAGTCCAGTACTGGTACATGAGAAGAAGGCATAGATAACAAAAGCAAGTATTTACTGCTCAGTTTGTGTATGTCTCTATGGCAATAGAGACCCAAACCGAGCAAGAATCTTTTGAGACCAGCTACAAGTGTTAGCAGAATGTGAGCCTTTTCAGCTTCATGGCAAGTCTTGTACTTTGCAGGAGTTAGAAACTGCTCATCCCTCTGTATGTTCTTGTGGAGAACAGTAAGATTTTTCTGGAAATGACATTGATGCTTGAGTGAGCAGAGAGAAGTAACTTCTGTAAAAGGTATGTGCATGTTGCTTTATGGTTACATTGCAACAGATTCTTCCAAGAATAGAGGATATGTATGAACTCAGAGCCTTCAAACCAAATTATCTTCTTTGGATCTATAAAAAAATTAAAGCACTGTGCTTAAATACCATTGACATGACAAATTACTTATTTATTCTCTGGTTGATTGGGAGCAGCCTTGGTTTGTGGCTACTTATTCTTTTGATTTGCTGGTGGTTTTGGTTTCTTGTCACCTGACTGCTGCATCAGCTGAGGAAATGTTAGTCTGTTTTTCACTATGCTTCAGTTTCAGGTTAACTTAAATGCATTTTACTGTGTGCTGTGATAAGAATTCAGTGTGTTTGGTGTTCCTGTATTCATTCACTGTAGTAGGGATATATTTCAGCTTTTGCAAAAAGTGAGCAGAGCAGAACTGTGCTTTTGATGTAGAATTTGTCTTCTGATATTCACCTTAGAGAATTAATTTTCAACATAATTTTTAAGTTAGGAAAAGAACATACTCTGCAAGTTTTATGTCATTTATTGGATTTTTTTTACAGTAGTAGACAACATTCCAAGGGTAAAAGCAACATGCTTGTGATAAAATCATTGTCTTTTATCCCCTTTATGTGTGCAGTTACTACATTGTGTAGAGACAGCTTTGTGTGATGCCAGTTAACAAGAAACTGAGGTCTTCCCAGACTACCTGGTAACACATGTTTCTCTTTTCAAACTTTGGTACGTGCCTGTCATGAGAAATGCATATGCAAACTCCTTTGATTTAAGTTGGGGCATGCACATGCCCCAGGCTTCAGACTTTTCCATTACGTGGATCTTAATATCTGGATGTTTAAGAATAATTTTTGTTCTGTCAAACTGAAAAAAAACCTCAACCCAAACAAACCCCAAGCAAGTGGATTCTGCTACTCTTTTAAGCTAATGTCATCCCTTCCTCTTAGCCCTTAATGACTATCAGACCTAATTTTGCTTGAAGTTTTACTTTTCCTCATCCTTCTTAAGTCTCACTAATATCTTTAACCCCTTTAATTCTTTCTAGGGTTTGCTTTCCTTTTGAAACTTAGACCTACTACATGTTTTTGACAAATAATTTTTTTAATCCAGTCATTGCCTTTCCAATACCATTTGATGTGATAGGCCTTTGTGCTTGCCTTTTTTTTTAACTTTAGATTTTATTTTAATGGAAATGAACTTTCACTGTGAGTGAAGCACATAGGAAGGAAATGCTACAAAAGAAGAGGGTTGAATTCAATTATAGATGGGTTTTCATGAGAGAAACCCAAAATATTTAGGTTAAAGTAAAGCCTGATGAAGATATTTACCACTGGTTTAGTAACCAGTGCTGAAGCACTGGTTGACCACTGCTGAAGTCCTCTTCAGATTTTTCAAATCATTTTAGCTCACAAGCCTGCATGGTTTTAGATACTTAGAATGAACTAGATTTACACATGTTCAGTAACAAGACAAAAAGCCTCTGGAGGGTGTCACATAAAGGGTATGAGTCTGATATTTGGCTGAGAGGGGTCCTCCCATCGAATCAGGAGGTTCAGAAAGGACCCCTTGCTTTCTAAGCTTCTCAGAGAGAAGCCTAGCTGTGCCTAGGTCCAGTCTTAGTCTCAGACTTGGCCAATGGTTATGTCTGAAGGATCATATGTAAAACATACCATGTTCAACATTTGCCTGTCAGAGCCTCTGAAGAACTTTGACTAAAACAGTTGCACAAAGTTGAAACTAAAGTTTATTAAGGTGACATATAAAAGTTTGTGATTACTCTTGATAAATGCACTTATTGAAATAGTGCTAATATATCACTCTAATTAAAAGGCTATGATTCTAATAAAATGCTAGAAAAACACTATCCCTGGTATTCTCACCTGAGGGGTGAAATGGCAGTTGCTTACCAGGAAGGTGTCCCTGCCTTGAGAGGAAGAGAAGGAGCACAGCCTGTCAACTGCCTCTTCAGGGTCTTCAATTTTTTTTCTCCCTCACCAGGGGTAACTCTAAGCACTATTTATTCCTTCCACAGAATATTGGGAGCTGGAAGAGACCTCGAAGATCACTCAGTCCAACCCCCCTGCCTGAGCAGGATCATCTAGAGTAGATCACACAGGAACGTGTCCAGATGGGTCTGGAATGTCTCTAGAGAAGGAGACTCCACAACCTCTCTGGGCAGCCTGTTCCAGTGATCTGTCACCCTCACAGGAAAAAGTTCCTCCTTATATTCAGATGGAACTTTCTATGTTCCAGCTTGGACCCATTTCCCCTTGTCCTATCACTGGCCATCCCTGAGAAGAGCCTGGATCCATCCTCCTTTTATATTAGCTGTTCCCTCCCAAGGGTGATGCTTATGATCTGTGTGGAGAGTTGAGTACTATGGTCACCCATGCTTAGCATGTACTGCTTTTTGCTCGTTAGCATATTTAGTGGTGTCAATGTTAATATTAATTTTTCAGTTGATGAAGTGAGAAGTCTCACCATAGCCTCCAGAGTTCTCTGTAGAAACTGTGTATCTGTGTATTCCTCAGCCTCTAACAAGGCCGAGGCAGCTGTCCTGCTGCCATAAGACTCCCTTCTTTCTCCTTCATCTCCTTGTTCCCATTCTCCATATTTGCACAAGAGAAAAGCACACACACACCTGTGTGTTTATCCTCTTAGGAGTAATCCCCACAAAGGCAAAGTGGCATTTCTGGAGAGAATGAGGCATGTTCTTCTGGCCTTGCTGCCCACTCCATGCCTCCAGAGAAGCTCCTGCAAGTCATGCTATCTGCTGTGATAGAAAGAGCATTTCTGTCTCCTGGAATGATGAGAAAACGGATGATGACGTTGCCTTCTTGTGGGGTATATGAAGCCATTCAGTTCAACTACTTATGTCTAACTTTGCCAAGATGTTACAATTTATAGAGTAATTGTGGAGGTCATCTGGATGTCATCTTTGTCTAGTCTTTCCTTCAGGGAATCCTCTTCTGGTGAATGGCCATGCACTTAAAGGCACCTGTGTTTCAGAAGTGACCACTACCTGAGCTGAAAATTTGTTGTGTCTTCTTATTAGGAACATTTTTTCTGAGGACATTTTCTGGAGGGTTATCTTGTTTCTTAACAATTTGCCAATTTACTCCTGCTTGCTTTAACATCCAGATGTCTGATTTCAGTATCCCAGTTGTATTTATTAATTGGGAGAAGTCTCTGATGTCAGGAGATACCTTAAGTTTTATTTTCTTACTTGGTTCTTTTACAATTGCCTTTCTTTAGAGGTAGTAGATGGCATGGCAGAAAGAATCAGAATTGTGTTAGTGTCTTTCCTCTCCCATTCCTTCTCTCTTCAGCTGTATTTGTTGAATTTTTACACAAGTCTCTGCTTTGGGTTAGTCATACATTGTCCAGTTTTACCCAAGAAACTGTGTTCTCTTTTTTGTTTATAAAATATTTGCATTACATATCCAAGTTTTGTAATTTTGGTCTTGACTGCTATAAAGCAAGAAAGAAATCTCAAGAGGATTTGTTAAATACTCCATTAGGTTGCAATGTTCTACTAGCCTGGTTTAGCCTACCTAGGGACCTAGCTTTAGTTTGGGACCTTTTTTTTGGTTAGGAATTGTGTGTCTGATAGGCAGGAAAAAAGACTGAGCTGTGTAGCCCAAAGAGTGAAAATTGTAAACCACAAAAGAAAAAAAAATAAGCTATCAGCCCCACTGCATGATCTGCTTCTGGATTGAAAGGCCTTGGACCTTGTGCTGGTAACATTAGAGCAGATATTCTGGGAATAAAGAATATCTCAGTTACATGAGGGGTATTTTGCAGAGACCAGTACAAATGGTTTATGCTTTAAGGAATTTGTCTGCAAGTATGTGCAGTACAAATACCACTGGTCACTGCTATTAATGCACATTATGTTTACAGACTACATCAAGAAAACTTAATGTATTATCACAAGTAGCAAGAAAAGAATGCCAGTTCTACTATGGCAGATTGCTCTTGCATAAAAAGTAAAAAATTCTGAGCAAGTTGAGCAATATCCATCTCTTATATCTCAAAAAATAATGTATGAAATATATTTTAGAAGAAACACTTCCTTTTTCCATTCTTTGTGTTTGTTCCAGTAGAAACAGCTAAAGTTGAAAGTCTCTGGTCTAAATGTCATTAGTAAGCATTCCTTTGTTAGGGTTTGGGGTAAAAAGTCTGACTTACAGTCTGTTTTCAGTGTTATCCTAATGCCTTTATTTGAATAAATAATGAAAATCATGAATCCTGATTAACTGATAATGCTTCTAATTATTTGGTTAGCACTTACCTACATGGATGTGAGAGCAGTAGTGGCAAATCAGAAACTGCCCAATTACACTTTTGGCCATTAAGTTAGCAACTGTGACAAATAAGCCACTTGGGCATTCTGTTGCCAGCACAATCTTTCATTCTGTCTTCTGACTTAATGAGTCTTCCTTGGGAAGACAATAAATATAGGGAGCATGATACCCAAATCTGTGGTGAATTTTAGACTAAATAAACCTTAAAAAAAAAAAAAAACCTCATAGAAGTGTTTACACAAAAACATTTGTTGGGCTTCTACCTCTAGTAGTGCTGTCTGCAGACCCTTTCTATACTCCTTAGACCGTTGGGTTGATGGCAACTTCCACAGCAACAGTCCTGATGGATTTACCCTACTGCCATCCTCTCTGGCCTGCTAGCAAGAATAGAAGCTTCTCTGAGTGTTTTTTTGCATCTTCTTTCCCCTCTTCAGTGTAAGAATATTGTAAGTGACATTTGGCATGGGAGTATGGGATGACTTTTTGGTAGGTCAGAGATTTAAGACATAAGACTATTATGTTGGAGACTTTGCTGTATTAATGCTGAGCAGACATATTCCTATGGAGATAAAGCTTTCAAAGACTCATCAAGGATTTTGTGGATTGTATGTGTGGTGTGTATTTGTATAGCTTTTCCACTACAGTTGTAGACAACTGTTAATCCAAATAGCATTAAGTCCAGACAACATAGAAGTATTAATTTCCAACAGTGCATTTTCACACTGCATTGTTCTAATCTTGTGAACGAGGGACACTGGTGTAATATTTGCAAATGAAAACTGCATCACTTGCTATGGACTTTGGGCCAGTGTTTGATCTGGTTAAGAAGCAGAAGTTAAAACAGAAAAGCAGGCAAGAATGTATGCTTCCTGAACATAAAGGTATCTTTGTGTCATAATAAAGTACAATGCTCTGAAATTTTATCTTATTAATGTACTTCTTATATGTTGGCTTTCATTGAGTTGGCAAACTTTGTGATGTCTGTTTTGTCCCCTTGCCATTCCCTCTATTGTTACTGTTTGTCTCATTTTCTGTTCAGATAGTTTTAATTTGCATTCCAAGTGTCTGTGTTATTTCACACATTCCTTCTATTACATTCATTATCTCCTTTTTCCTTTATTTTTAAATGTATAGTAGTTTATCTTCTCTCTAGGTCTTTGTTAACTCTCTAGAGTGCTAAACCTAAGAGAAGAGAGTTAATAGCTGAGAGTGTCCTTGGCTGTTTAATTGTAGTTTGAACTTGTAACAGATGGAAAATGAAAGTTATATTTGTTTTGTTATTCCCATGGAAATGAGATATTTATAATGAGTGCCTAAAAACAAGTTGCAAATACATGCAAAGAAGCTGATTCTTTTTAGCAGCTGCTTAATAGAAAAAAAAACTGATTTCTTTGAGGGTTTTTGCTTGTTTTGTTTTTTTTCCTTTAGTTTAACTTCCTTACCTCTGTAAAAATGGTGTCAGGAAGGTGCTTCCTTTATGTGAACAGGCATTAAGAATGGTAGAAATAAACTGAGGGTAAGACTGCAGTGTGTATCATGTAGTGTTCATAGTACTGTCATTTGTCATAGAATTGTAGAAGAACTTGGGTTAGAAGAGATCTTTAAAGGCCATCCAGTCAAATTCCCCCTGCAACAAGCAGGGACAACTTCAACTAGATCAGATTGCTCAGACCCATGGCCAACCTGACCTTGAATGTTTCCAGAGATGGGGCATCTACCTCCTCTTTGGGTAAACTATTCCAGTGTTTTACCACTCTCATTGTTAAAAAAATAATAAAATAATTTGTTCCTTAGATCTAATCTGAATCTCCAAATTTTTTTTTTAAACTTACTCCTTGTGCTATCATAACAGATGCTGCTAAAAAGTTTGTTCTGATAAGCCCTTCAACTACTGGAAGGCTGCAATGAGGTTTCCCTTGAAGCTTTCTCTTTCCAGCCTGAATAATCCCAACTCTCTCAGACTGTCTTCAGTCATGAGACCTGGTCCACCCCTCTGATCATTTTCATGCCCCTCCTCTTGACATGCTCCATCAGGTCCATGTCTTTCTTGTTCCAAGGACTCCAGAGCAGAAAGCAGCGCTCCAGAATCTTGCCAGAGCAAAGTGGAGAAGCAGAATTACTTCCCTTGACCTGCTGGCCACACTTCTTTTGATGCAGCTCAGAATATGGTTGCCTTTCAGCATACTGCTGTCAGCTTGTCTGATTTTTCATTCACTAGTGCCCCTAAGTCCTTTTTCACTGGGCAGTTCTGTGGACATGGAGGGGGCTGATCCTGTGGCTTAAGAGCATGTAAATCAAGAGCTATATAAGCTTTTTGAAAGGCTTTTCCTCTGTCATTTCTACCTCCACTGTCACTCCAGTTAATATATTTTGCTGGTAAGGAATATATTCCATTATGCTAATTTTCTTTTGGATCTGGAAGCAATACTAGATTGCTCACATATGTATCTAGTTTGTCTTAGACCAGAAGATGTTATTTGTTCCTCTTGGCACCTTTGTTTATGTATTTTTGCTTTTAAAACAGTAGAAAGAAAAGTTGTGCTCTTCTATTTAAGTGTGGACCCAAACATTCTGCATGAGTTAATAAAAGTAAAAAGAATCCATGTGCCTTTCAGTAGTTTTTGCTGAAAGTGAAAGGGTCATTTNGTGTGGACCCAAACATTCTGCATGTGTTAATAAAAGTAAAAAAGAATCCACGTGCTTTTGCTGAAAGTGGTCATTCCCTTTCCCATTGTGATTAACCTGACTGATGATCCATGCTAAGCTGTATCACATGGGTTATCACAATTTGCTGTATCACATGGGTTACCTACAAGTGTCCAGTCTTCCCTGGACACTTGTAGGTAACCCATGTGATAAAGCAAATTGCATTTGAAAGGTCTGTATGTTTGACTCAGCTGCTAGTCTGTAGTGGACAGGACCCTTAGTGTGGTGTTATGCTGAAGGTTTGCAGTGATTGCCAGTAAAATGAGAGGCAAACCAAAATGATTTGCTGACCTCTTGAGCTAGTTGAAAGTCCTAGGGTATGTTTTCTCATCAGATGTTAAATCTATTAATAAAAATCCTGGTCAAATTCCAAGTAGTTAATTGCAGTTTATTCCATGTATCTTTCCAATTCATGAAATGCTGTATTTTATTTTTCATTCCTACTGTCATGATGTTCTTTTACTAGCTAATTCCATGAGATACTGCAGCAGATACTTGACCTAAACCAGAAAAGGAATTGCAACAACAAATTTTGGTCAAAAACCCAAAGTTTATTTCTGGCTAAATTAGGGAATATGAGGGATGTAGGGATTTGCTCCATGTTGGACTGTGTTGGAAATAAAGGATACTAGTAGCAGACAATAGGTGTAAAGGATTCCTCTTGGAATTTGTTGTGAATAACCAATTTCTTGTTGTTTTAAAAGCCTGAGATAAAATTTCATTTTGTGTGTAATTAATTGAAATTAATTCAAATAGAAGTCACTTCCTAGTTGTTGGCATCTAAACCCAAGCAATTGCCTTTTGTTAGTGGAGTCACCCTCCAGATGATGGAGATTTGACCTCTGAAGGTACCTGAGAGAAGATAAAAAATAAGAAAATGTTCAGTAGTACTAATTTGAGTACAATACCCTGAGGGACACTACTCATCAGATCTACACCTGGACATTGAGCCATTAACAACTACTCTCTGGATGCAACCATCCAATCAATTCCTTATTCACCAGTCCACTCATCAAATCCATTTCTCTCCAGTTTAGAGAGGATGTTGTGGGAGGACAGTGTCTAAGGCTTTACAGATGATCTCCAGATAGATTACACCTATTGCTTTTCCTGTGTCCATGGATTTGGTCACCACATCACAGAAAGCCACTAGGTTGGTCAGGAAGGATTTGCCCTTGGTGAAGCCATGCTGACTGTCTTGAATAGCTTCTGTCTTCCATGTACCTTAGCATAGCTTCTAGGAGGATCTGTTCCATGATCTTCCCACAATGTTGCCCTTCTTCCAGTCACTGAAGCCCAGGCTGCCTCCAATCTTGATGTCACTAACAAACTCACCTTGGGTAGGGGTGTTTACTGCCTGGGCTAAGATTATCTTGGATGCACTCTAGGAGTCTCCTGGATTGCATATAGCTTGCCATGCTACTTTTCTAACAGATGTCAGGGTGCTTGAAGTCCACCAGTAGGACAAGAGCTTGCAAGCATGAAGATTTCTGTAGCTGGAGGAAGTAGGCATCATCTAAGGGCTCCCCCCTTGATCAGGTGGCCTGTAGTAGACACCAACCACAAGGTTCTCTTTGTTGTCTTGGTCTCTTATTCTCAACCATAAACTTTTGACCTGCTCATGGATATTCTTATGGGACAGGTCTTCACACTCTATTGATTTCCTGATACAGTGGGCAATGCCATTGACCCTCCTTCCCAGCCTGTCCCTTCTCAACAGCCAGTAGCCATTGAAAGCCACATTCCAATCATGGAATTCATCCCACCAAGTGTCAGTAATGGCAATGATGTCACAGCTTCCTATTAGCACAGTAACTTCCAGCTTCTCCTGCTTGTTGCCGGAGCTCAATGTGTTTGGGTAGAGGCACTGGGCTGTTGGCCATGTCACCTTCTTAGTGGAACACCCCTTATTTCCCTAAGGTGTTCCATGGAATTTTCCTTGTTGGCTTCTACCACTTCAGGAGTGCTCAGCTGATCTCTGCAGGGCTTCATCTGTGCTGCAGCAGCTCCAGCATGTCCTGGTAGAACAGGCTCATACCTGTACCCCTTCCCTCCAACCATAGTGCATCCTCCTGCATCTACCCTTGCATCTACCTTTTGTCCCTGTATAAACAGCTGCCACTGATGAAGGGTCTGGTCTAGGCTGTGGTGGTTTTGGTTTGTTGGTTATTGTTTTCCTGATTCATTTGAAATGTTCTCTAAATTGGTGTAAAAAGAAGTGCTTAAGTGGCACACAAAACTTTAGTAGCCCCTTTTCCAGCAACGTGGATTCTCAAATATTTCTGTGACTTTGAGGCTCCATAATGCTGTAAGCAATCCAAAACATCTGCTATTAGTAAATTGTACTACTAGATGGTACTATTTAAGGTTACATCAGTGTAATTATCAGAACATCTGTTTGAAAAAGGTTTTAAAGGTACATTAAATTTTAGTGTAAAACATCTGGCTGAATTTTGGGATGTTAATTCCTGTTCTAGAGATCAGGGAATCTGTAATTTAGTAATACAGGAAAAGGTGTGTGTTGTGTGTCTGATAAAATTAATAGAAAATAATATTATTTTTTCAATTATGAGTAATCTCACTGGTGCTGTGGCTTCATACATGAGTTTAAAGATGAGGAACACTAAAACCAGTTTCCTGTTAGGGAAAAGTAAGGAACAGTGTGAACCATACTATGTCATATCCTATCTAAATGGAGTATTTTAAACACATCTGAATGAAATGAATGCTGAGTTTCATTGTAAGACTTATCAGTTGAACCCTTTGGCCTGATAGATGTAAAAGATTTGCAGTAGTGACTGTATAAAGGGTGAATTTCTCACTCTACTTGGATTTTGCACACAATACTGCAATAGCAAAATCTTCTCTACTAGAAGAGAACCTAACAAGTAACTTATTATTGTGGAAAAATGATTTTTCTATGAGTGAAAACAAGAACAAGTCTTCAGCTCTGAATTTTGGGAGGGGGTTATGAGTTTACCAAACCACTATATATGTGTTTTCCATGAACCTGTGAATGTTTTATGAAGGTGATGGTTTAAGAAGGAAACAAGTATTGAATTTAAATGCATCACTTTAAAATTTGTCAGCTTAATAGAGGAAGAATTTCAAGTTTTTAAGTGTTTTTTGTTAGTTTGCTTTTGCACAACAGCATTTGTCTTAATTTGCTTGTAAATACATGCATAGTGACCTATGAATGATATGCCATAACCAGTTATTCAAAGAGGAATAAAAATATTAAATAGTAAAACTCACCTAAGATGCTTCAGTTTTTGTCTTTTATGCACGCAGGCTTTACAAGTGTGTCCTGGGTTCAGCTAGGATAGGGTTAATTTTCAGCAGAAGTTGAGGTGGGACACAGCCAGGACAGGTGACCCAAACTAACCAAAGGGGTATTCCATACCAGGTGACATCATGCTCAGAGTAAAAGGGAGCTAGTTGGGAGGGTCAGCATGGTTCCAGTATGGTTTGGTTTCGGGATGGGGCTGAGTGTACAGTCTTTAGGTGAGAAACTGTGGTTGTATCAACCATTTGATATATTATCAGTATGTCCCAGGAAACTGTCCTTATCTCAACCCCTGAGTTTTACCTTCATCTCTCCGTTCTCTCCTCCATCCCAGCAGGAGGAGAGGTGAATGAGCAGCCATGTGTTCAAAGCTGCTGGCTGGGGCTAAACAATGACAAAATGATCCACCAAATGAAACTATATTTGATTTGACATTCTGACAGCAGGCCAGGACCCTTTATTTCCTTGTTATTCCTGAACATTCATCAAGGGAAGTTTCTAAAGCACTGTCCTACTGACATACTTTAAAAAAAAAATTAAAAATATCCTGGGATATATTTTATCTGACACCCTAACTGGCCTGCATGCATCAGCTTGTTCTGTTGCAGTTTGTTGTTGTCCACTGTGGTAAACTGAAACCATTCTGCTATTCTTGGAATGCTTGTGGTGCTCTCTTCCAATTTCCTTCAATTTCCATGTTTCAACAGGGGAAAGTCCTCCAGGACTATTACTTTCGAGCAGTTTAAGGAAGCCCTTCAAGAACTCTCCAAGAAGCGATTTAAAGACAAGAATGACGAGGAAGCGCTTCAAGAAATATATAAACTAATTGAAGGAAAAGCCCCGATTATATCTGGAGTAACGGTATGTTACTGATCTAATGGGTGGATTGTTCTAGCTGTCCTTTGTTCTACTGCAGTGCTGTTCTATTCACTTGCTTCCCTTCACAATCCACAAATCCAAGCAGCTGAGCTGAGTGGGAGCATAGATTATGCAACAGCTGAGTACTCCACTATTGACTATTCTTCTGTGGCGCTGTCATTGCTCTTGCTAGGAGTTGTAGTACCACCTAGCAGCAGCCAGGGAAATTCAGGGAGAGCTCTTGTGTGTAGTTAGAACATAAGAACATTTGTGTGAGAAGTGGTGTATCCAAATCAAAAAGAGTAGAAGGAGTTAAATTTAGAAGCTCATAGGATAGTTCTAAGTTGCTGTGTGAAATACCAAACAGACTAAAGCGAAGGCATCTTAAAATACACTTTGTGAGTCCCAGAACACTGGAAATCTGGAATAACTATCGTGTGATCTGGTCTTTAGGTTTGTTTGTTTGTTCCAAGACTGTCAGAACTATAATGTGCATTCTTTTTAAAACAGTGTATATATATTGTCATTAAGCTTTATATAAGCTCAGCCAGCAGGTTGAGGGAGGGGATTCTCCCCCTCTACTCTGCCCTCGGGAGACCTCACCTGGAGTACTGGGGCCAGTGCTGGAACCCCCAACATGAGAAGGACATGGAGCAGTTGGAGAGGG
>VXBZ01007441.1:12108-30135 GCA_013399135.1 Heliornis fulica | reverse complement strand
CAGGATGTGCATTAATAATGTCTTTAACCTGAGAAATTGTAATATTAAATTGTTTACATAAACTGCCTACATTTTAATTAAATTTTAATGAAGCTTTAGTGTAATCAAGTTGCAAAGTTGCTGCTGTAAAACTGTCAGCTACTGCGGTTCCTTCTGTGATCAGTCCTGGAAGAGCAGTGTGGCTTCCTGTGAGTCAGATATAAAAGGGATCTGTTCTTTTCTCCAAACAGCCTTAAATTGTACAAAGAGTTCAAAGAGAGTTTTCTGATTTATTTCTTTGAGCAAAGCTGAGCAAATTCTTTGCACAGCTCCCACGACCTACTGGGAGTCTGCTATGACATTTACTAGTTTGTTTGCAGACAATAAGAAGCCCAGAATAGCAGCTCACAGCTCACACTGCTGAGTTGACTGACTTTCACAAGTATAAACATATTTTCATTCACCTGCTTTTTGTCACACACAGTTTTCTGTGATCCACCTGATCCATCAATATACACAGTTCTCACACCTGGAATAGGTCCAGGTGATGGATCGTATTTACAGTTAAAGGCAGCAGTGAAATCCCTTGTAACAACTTATCCAGCAGTAAGGAGAAGGATGGATTTCCTACAAAATCTGCTGATGCAATCTGGAAACACTCTACTTTTTGCAGCAGATACTCTTGATTTTTTTTTTCTTTCTTCTGGGGCATGGCAGAAATGCCTATTCTAAATGCATGATGCCACAGCCTTCAAGCTGTCCTATAAGTGCTGAAGGGTAGATATCTGTATGGAAAATAAACAATTTAACAGCCAAGTTAGATTTGAGGCAATTTTTTCACAAATGATTTATCGATCTCTCCCCATTTCTTTTGTTAATGAGCATGGAGAGGAGAGATTAGTATCGCCTTTTAGCAAGTCAAAAAAGAAAGGTCTGTTAAAGTTAGAAACCTGGCTTGAGGTAGCAAAGTTTGAACAGGGACTGGTTGATCCAGACTGTTTTTTTCTGTTAATCTAGTCAATTTAAGCAAAGAAGATTTACCAGAGGCTGTCAAGCCTAATTTATGAGCTCGGTAACTAGCTGCACATTCCATTGTTCAAGGAGGCTCCACAGGGAAATCAGAGTGTAAAGAACATTTTGCCTTGATAGTCTGGGTCAGTTAAGCCTCATAACACAAAAATACTTCATTTTGATACACTGGATCTTCCAACCATGAAACCTACCATGCCCTGTGGTAAGGGTCCCTAAACATTTGTCCCTACCACAACAACTTCCATAGGACTGTTAGGAGTTACCTCTGAGGCAACTGGTAAGTCCAGGCGCTGCCTGAGGTGGCAGTTGACAAGTTGGTAACTTGGTGTTTGTGTCTCCCCTGCCAATATTGATGCTGGGAATAGGCCCTGGGGTTTTGTGGGATTTTCCCCAGAGCAGACTGCTGTTAGAAGTGAATTTAGAGTTGCACCAGTGACTACCCCTTTTGGCACCAAGGGCACAACATTGAAGGTAAGATACTCTGGCCTCAGTTTCTCTTGCTTGGACAAAACCTGCTGATGTGTCCACCCTTGCCACAGTTAAAGCATTTCAGGATGGAATTATTGGTGTTCATGTTAGACAGAGCCGCTGCTAAAGCCTCAATAGTGGGTGACTCAGAGCCGACATGTTGACAAGCTTTTACGTACTCCCTGATACCAGTAGCTTTCCTTTAATGGCAGCCAGACCTGCCTGGCAGTCAGGATTGGCATTTCCATGTGCCAGTTGGAACAAGGATGCATTCGCAGCCTTGGGGCTGTCTGTTTGCTGAGGAATTGCATTCTGAATTCTCTCCATGAGAGAGAGACTGAGAGACTGAGAGAGAGAGAGAGAGACTGAGAGAGAGAGACTGAGAGAGAGAGAGACTGAGAGAGAGAGAGAGAGAGACTGAGAGAGAGAGAGAGACTGAGAGAGAGAGAGAGACTGAGAGAGAGAGAGAGACTGAGAGAGAGAGAGAGAGACTCAGAGAGAGAGAGACTCTGAGAGAGAGAGGGCTCGTTAGGACCTTGCCACAAAAGAGGCGTTCAGGTCCCTCATGGGGTCTCTTTGCCATGCCTGTAAAGCCATCTGAGAAGCCTGGAGAAAAACTTGTCTGTCGAGACGGGCCTGCGCTCCTGAGTGAGCGTATTGTCCTGAGCTCGTCTCTCTGCACCTCTTCCTGTTCCTTGAGTGAGGTTTGTCATGGACTGTATGGTCACTGCCTCTGCATATTCCACTGTCCAACCAAGTGTTGTGAAGGGGTCCGAGTGCCAGAGCCACCCAGTCCCGCAGCGTGAGCTCACCAGTGAGCGCTGTGTTTTCCGCCATACCCGCGATGACGCTTCCCGCCGCCCGTTCTCCTGTACCGAACGCTTCAGCTCTTCACAGACCCGATCGGGGAGCGCTTCATGTCGAGAGGCTGCTTTGACTGACAGACCACAGGCCAGGCCAGGCCGGGTGGACGGCCATGAGCCACAGCTCCAGCGTGGCACTTCTGTAGTGCTGGGGAGTAACCGGCCACTCGGCTTCGCTCCCCTGGGGAGCAGCTGGGGACACGGCAGGAGCGGTGTCAGTTCAGGTTTCCTAGGAGCGGGGGCGGGAAGTGAGCGGAGCTGGGTGTGACTTTGCGTTCCTCAAGTTGTCAGTGTACCAGTGACCAAACAATCCTTTGGGTTTTGGTGTGTGACAGTGTGTACAACCTGTGTGACTTACTAACACCCTGTGGAATAAATTCTTAGCTGGGCACCAGGGCAGGAATTTTTATTTTACTGCTTTTGATGTCTCAGCTTATGTATTTTTATTGAATTTTAATTTTATTTAGCTTAACACTATTACTGGCCACAGGGTGTAGTATTTTTATTTAGCTGTACTAACATAAGGTGTATTATTTTTAATTAGCTGTACTAACATAAGATGTATTATTTTTAATTAGCTGTACTGTGAATGCTACAAGTTTCTTAAAATACAATTCTTTATAAGGTGCTTGCAGGCCAATGTGGACAAGAAAACTCTATGTATTAAGAGGCAATACTTATTCCTAAGCATTGTCTTAATTTCTGTTTTTCAGTATAGAAAAATAACCACTTCTGCAAATAGTCCATTGAAACTGCAAGGCAAAAGTCCCTAAAGGTCATTCAGCAATACTCAAAGGTCATTCAGCAATACTCAAAGGTCATTCAGCAATACTCTTTTGAGAAATTAATGATCCAGAGGTCATTTTTTGACAGATAATGACAGAACTCACACTTCCACATCTTTCTGATCAGGGCCTTATACAGAAATAAAACTGCAGGGCAGTGCAGTATTATATGTTACGTGTTTGATATGTTAGGGTGGAGAAAAGCAGAAGTAAATAACCTGACATTCTCATTAACTAGTTATGTATGTGGACTAGAAGCTCAGAATGACTTTTATGTAAAAGCCATGAGGATGTGTGGCTTCTGTGCTATACAAGTTGCAGCATTCATTTCCAGTCTGAATCCAACTATCTGTTCCTTTTGGTCCAAAATCAAGCATCTTTTCCAAATCTCTGATCTTTTAATGTTCAGTGTTAGAAGATACTTGACATACATTGTCTTATGAAAGAGCTATGTGTTGCTTCAAAAGCCTGTTTGCTAGGTCTCATTAATGTGCATTTGTCTGGGCTGAAGGTGGGTAGAGGGGAAATGAGGTTTCTGATGAAGGATGTTTCCCCATAGCATTTACTACACTGCAGTGAAGCTCATGTCACTTTTGTCTCTAAAATGCACCCTAACAGGGTCAGATACCCAAATTTTATCAGTCTTTTTTTCATCATCAGGCTACTTAGCCTGGTATGACTCAGTGGAAGCAATGAAGAGAGAAGTCTTTGCTCAGTCTCATTTAATAGACTGCTAATTTTCTAAATAGAAAATTCTGTTTGAAAATACAATCATTTAATATTGGAATTGGAAGCTTTCAGGCCCTCTAGTTTAATGCTTATGAATCTTAGAGTTTAGAATAAATTTGTCTCTTCAAGCAATGACTTAGTTTGCTTTTCACTATATTGATGGAACCAGGCTTTTATGTTTAGATGTTGACATATGGGTTTTGAACATAGCTATTTCCTATGACTTCTTCATATCTTTGGTGCTTTGAACTTGCTCATTAATTAGAAGTATCTCATATGGAAAGTATCTTCCAGAAGTTTTTCACATACCTTGCAGTATTTTGTTTTTGGTTATATGATTATTTGTTCATATATGTAATAGTAAGAAACAAAACATATTGTGTATTCTTTTGCTGGAAGTGAGTGGATATTTACATGGTGTGTCTCCATCATTAGCAAAGATTTAAATGTTGGTAGCATGTACAGATATCTGTATTAGGAAGAATTGGTTTCTGATGTGGGGTTTTTTGTTTTCTTTCTTCCAACAGAAAGCCATTTCATCTCCAACAGTATCACGCCTTACAGATACAACAAAATTCACAGGTTCTCACAAAGAGAGGTTTGATCCCAGTGGGAAAGGAAAAGGCAAAGCTGGCAGAGAAGATCTGGTGGATGCTTCAGGATATGTATCTGGCTATAAGCATGCAGGCACCTATGATCATAAGGTACAAGGAAGCAAGTAAGGCTGAGGGTTTACCACACAGAGGGAGAAAGAGGGGGGGGAAGAGAATATATTTATAAGAATGATGTAGATGAATCCCACGTTTCATTTATTGTGAATGCCAAGACTATGTTGTCAAGGAGTTGTTTTCAGGAACTGGAACTGATTTCAACATCTGCTGAGCTACTTGCAGCACAATGCCACTTCATTACATTCCTCATGAGTATATTGGAAAAAATAAATGTGTCTGTACAAAAATATATCATTTTTGTTGATCTTTAGTCAAAAACAAACCCACAAAGAACCCAACCAAAGTCAAGAGCAGTTATATTACACATTGTCAATTCAAAGAAAGGATCTCAAACATTCCTAAATGTCCAGTTTCCCTGAAGATGCTGAAGAGAATCTTTTGAAAAGAGATCTTTCATAGCAGTCTTTCTGACCACTATGGCATAATTTATGCTGTTTGATTTGACTACTATTTGGGGGCTTTAAAAATTGTCTAATACAGGATTTGGCACTTTCTTTAAATCATTCAACAATATACAATTGGGGAGTAAGTGGTTGTAATATACAAGGTGCTAGCCTGTAAATGTTGTACACCACTTGTGCAAAACTGAAACACCCACCCACCCCATTTCTACAATATAGGTTCTATAATATTTTATGTCAATAGAAGAAAGTGGAAAATACCATCCCTTACTTTTCTCCTGTCTATACCTTGTGCTTTTTACTATGTGTACTGTAGCATGGTTCTGACTGGCTGGGTTTGGATGGAGCAATTGTACTAACCAGGGAGGTGAGGAACAAGATGTTACTAAGAAAATTTATTAAAGTTTTTAGCAGACTGTTTTCAGATTTGCTTTGCCTCACATGTGATATGAGGGCAGCATTAAGCTAGTGATACTTTAAAATACTGATTATGACTACACACTGCCAATCAGATTGCTATTAAGTGAATGTTATTATGCACATACATTGGCACATATTCCCTGTAAGCTATAGCATGTGTAAGGAAAAAATTATAGCCCCTTGGAATAAGGACATTTATACTTAATATCTTTGTAATTAGCTGCAATTTACCCACAAAAAATATACTGTTGTGACTGGGCTACATTTTATGTTAGATTTTTTTGAAGACACTATTCACTTTTGCCAGGTAACTTGGGAGCAATAGTATTGATGGGAATGGCTTTCCACTGCTGTAGAAGGAGAACCAATTCCACAGGCTTAAGATACAGGCAGCCAAGTGTGAATTGCCTGGAGCCCAGAATGCCAAAAGACATTAATAGGAATAAAAATAATTCTCTTCTTTTTATATTGCTATAAAGGAGAGAAAATGCTGGCCTAATTTTCCACACAACCTGAACCAAGTAACCTAATATATTACTCTGCTGCTCTAAAAATATGAAAGATAAGATTTTCAGTATTCAAAACTAGCCACTAGCAGTTCTGCTTTGCTTGCTTTCAAAAAGAGCTTATGCACTGATTTTCTTATTCACTCTAAATAAAGATTAATAAATTTATTGTTCTCCCTCCACCTGTATCCACCTCAGAGTACATACAATTTAGTTAACAGTGTTTGCTGTCATTTGCCATGCAAGTCAATAGACTGCATTCCAGACTGGAAATAGAGTACTGGTTTTCAGCCCTTAAAATGTTCTTGTTTTGATTTTCTGACACTGAAAAGTAGCCTTTGCCTCCAAAGACCCTTTGAGTCCCTACATCAGCCTAAAACAAACAAACAACAAAGGCAAGGAGTTCCTTGTGGACTTCAGAGATTGGTTTTGTCTGTAATTTAATGTGGTTTTAGAGGGTTTGTTTTAAGAGAGAGGGAAGGTTGCAAAAACTCAGCACACATTCTTCAAAAGATTTAAATGGCTTTTTGCATGGTTGGCTGTGGTTACCTGGGAAGATTTT
This sequence comes from Heliornis fulica, assembly GCA_013399135.1. NCBI lineage: Eukaryota > Metazoa > Chordata > Aves > Gruiformes > Heliornithidae > Heliornis > Heliornis fulica. The sequence goes on along the minus strand of VXBZ01007441.1, from coordinate 23,659 downwards.
TGATGTATGTAAGGATGCACAAGATTAGATACATCCAGCTTTGGGAAGCTTTCTGCAGAGTTACCCATTGTTCTTGAAGAAAAATGTCCATGGAATGAAATTTTATCTACACCTGTGTTGCACTGGTGTCCTGTTACACTCTGAGGCAGAAAAAACTGTGATGCCAACACACTAAATTGTACCAGCATGGCAGTGAACTGACTAAAGGTAGAGAACTTTCTTTTACATCACTGGTGACTATGCACCTGAGGAAGGCTCCAGAATACTCCTGTTTTCTTATGAACAAAAAGGCTTAATCACTAAGCCTATAAAACTTAATAAATCCTTTAGCTAAGTTACAGACAAAATGAGTGTCTTCTTCCCATTGACTGTAAGACTTGACTTAAAACTCACTGGTAACTGAAAAAGTCTGGACCCAGCCTGAATGAAGCCCAGTCTAGTGGAGAGCCCTTTAAGCCTACTGTTGACCTGGCTGTTTGTTGTTAGCTGGCTGTCTTTTCTGGCAGATCAGATGATACTTAAGCTGAGGTGCACAAGTGACAGGGTTTCTCAGGTATTACTGAGTGTCAGTGATGCCAGACTGATGCTACACAGGAGTGATTAGTTAGGAAGATTTTTAGGGTATAATTTGATTTTAAGTTGCTACTCCACAGTGTGAAAGAGACTGGCAAACTTTGAAGATAAAAGGCATAGAAAGGAATTTAGTATTAAGACAGATCCAAGCTGACATTGATAGAAATTGAGCTACTCTGCTCAATGGAGCTAGATGGGATTCTGCCAGAGTTTACTTTGCATTACTTGTAAAGTTTAAAATCCCTGCCATGAATCAAAGCACTTCATGTGGACCTGATGCAAAGTTCTGTGAAATACTTCCAGTGACACAATCAAGAGCTGGGAAAAAGCTTCAGATAACAGTAGTTTATTTTCAGTATTTTATTTTGATGAGCACAACTCTTTGGTTCTTCTTTGCTTCTACAATTGGCTAAAACTCATTCTGATGTGACAGTGTTAAAGGCAAGTTGTGGCTGGAAAAGTGTCACTTTGGAAAGATTTTTCCCTTTTACTACACTTGGTGTGGAATATAAAGTCTGTGAATCAGAACACCAGCTGTGTATTAAGGGTTTAGGCACCTACTTAAGCTCTTGTTTTCCCACTGATATCTGTAGGAAATGAAAAGCTTAAATACTATAAGTTCCAGGCCTGCTTGGGAATGAGGCAATTTTCTTGTTCATCTGTCATTCCCTCAGCTCTCAGGATAGCAAGTACAGGTGGTACCTCAGAACTGAGAGGAAGGATACCTCAGCAAGTGCAGGAGACCCATTTTCAACCCTTTAAGTGTTGTAGAACTTCTTCTTTGTCTTCCTGTGTACTATACTCCAGACTGTAACTGTAAATGTCATGTCTGAAGTAAGGGCATGGCTTCCTAGTAAGGTTTACACTTATCTTTTTTTTTGGGCAGCTTGACACATTCCATCTAATTTTCCAGTCTGATTTTTCAGCAACTTATACTGTGCAGTACTCTTCTATGTGTCATCTTCTATTAAAACATACTGTTCCAAATTACCACTGCATTCATTACTGCTGAACGTGCTACCAAAAGAAATGTGATCAGAAGGTTCAGGTACCTTTTAGCAATAATTGCTTTAAAGAACAAACCTGAATTACACTGTTCACTTAAAATCAAACCCTTAAATAATATGGATAATACACAGTCTTACCTGTATCTCCACTGAGGCTTAACTGACCATCAAAGCCTTTGCAAGATTGAGGATAAGAAACTAAATCCTCACCGAGGCAAAAATAATAATCCTTACAAATATTTTTTTCTAAAAAAATAATCTAGTTTTAAATGAAAAATGCATTAAGTTAAATGTGGGTTTTTTTGGTTACTAATTTCCTCTGTTCACCCATATGCTTTAGTTATTGTTGAGTTGCAAAACTCTATATAAGAGTTTTGTGCCAAAACTCTATATAAGAGTTTTGCAACTCAACTCTATATAAGTTGAGTTTGCTACTCAACTCTATAAAACTCTATATAAGAGCTTTGCAACAGTCTTATCAATATGGAAATATCAGAAGGAAAAATTGTTCTGCATTTTGTGACTATTAAAGCTAACACAATAGTGTTACTGAGAAGTGGACACTAGAAATTATGCATTTTTTTCAACAATCAGAACAGTTGTCATTAATTGCAATCAAATATTTAGAATCCCAAAGAAAATGTTGGACATTGGACAGTGACCAAGATCTAGCCACTTTTTTTTTCCCCCTTAAATATAGAATATTTCTAATTTCTTTTTATTTTAGGGAAGGAAAAGGGAGATTTCAAAACTCCTCACATGCCACAACTTGCATTTTTGCCAAAGATGGAAATTGTCCATCAAATAGACTTTGAAGTATGATATTTTCCATGTTTTTTGCTGTCCTTAACTAAATAAAAAAAATCCCTCTGGCAACTTTTTGGCATGATAGAAAACTTTGTTCATTAATTAGCACTTTAGTTGCTCATATTTTCCATGTCTTCTCAAATAATGTTTTTATGCTGGCTGGAATTTGTCAGAACTAGAAGACAAATATCTGCTATGGGTTTGGCTTGCAAGTGATAGGTAACCCAGTCATCTGTAACCATCTGTAGAGAAAATCCTTAAGTATCTTTTTCCAGAAGCAAAATTTTAATGTTGTAATTGGTAGGGTTTCTCCTTAAGGCTTTGTCATAGTTATAAAATAAATTTTACATCTTTTTGCCTGCATGCCTGGTATTCAAAGCATAACCCTGCCTTTCAGTGGTGCATGTATTCTGGGGCCACGTGACTTTGGTTTGTCAGTGAGAATTCTGTCTGCACTGGCCAAGAGACAAACCTATTGTGCTTTTACTTTCATGATAGAGCAAATGAATTGTGTTACACTAGTATGTGTACTAGTATGTGCACTATATGTCCTCTTGATTGACTCTTAGCCTTGTGCTTGTGCCAAAACCCCTACACTATTGTGTACGTTGCTGTGTGAATATTGTGTTCTTGGTTTATCTGTTCATTGGTAATATGTAATACACAAGACTTGGGAAGGCTTAGGTGTGCATACACAATTCTTTGGATCCAGACCAGTAATTAAATCATATATATGTTGATCCAAGCATTAAATCTTAGTAGGGCCACACTATAGTTTGAAGTTGTGAAGCCGGTGCTGTTCAGCTTGTCCCGCTGGTGACACTGCCACTGTGCGTAGCATGAAGGTAAAGATCTAAGGAGTCTTCTGTGGTTTTTCATTTTATTTCTGGAGGAAATAGCTCTTCAGAGATTCTGTCTTGGAGTGACAAGAAGAGATCCTCCATAGTGAAGGAGTAGGAGAGCCAGTCATGCTGAAAGCAAGATTTCCTCTGAGTGCTTTCACTTAGAATTACGCCCTGCATGGGCCCTAGAATTTTCTTTGCCCCGATTTTGTGAAGCAATTTGGCACTCACTATCTATACATGTTCATTATCAACTATCTATACATGCAGTTGTTCATTATCAGTTAGTAAGTACAAAGTCATGGTCTATGGGGTTGGGAACAGGAAACAGAGCTGTCATCCAATGCCTGTGGACTTGAGTTTTGCATAGTCCTTTACGAAATGAAATACCTGAAGCATAATGACAGATCTCAAACTTGTGTGAAATTCTCACAGTCTGGAATGACTCCACTTGATACACATATACCTCCTGTATTTGGAATGTTTGCCCATAAAACAGCATTTATAGCCATTCATTTATCCATTTTCTGCACACAAGTGCACATTTGCTTTACCTAATATGAACTGGAAGCAATGGAATGGGGTGTTCTTTTTTTAAGTCTTCAGAATCCTAAAACTGGTGAGAAACCTTTAGTTGCATCCATGCTGGCTCATTAAACTAAAAAAGAATTCTTGGAAGATGTCACAACTAAGACTGGTGCTTCAGGAAGCTAAAGAATATTGCAGATAGGACCTTCATGTTTTAATTTTCTGAGTAATACGTTTTTGTGAGGAGAAACAACAGTATTATATTTGAGGGTTTTAAAGAAGTTTTGTCAGTATATAACACGTGGCTATATTGTTTCAAAATCCATATGGAACAGATAGATTTAAAAGCAAATTTAAAATATAACTCTTTACTTTGTAGTCAGGAAGCATTTAAATTGGTTTGTTTTGTTGAAACTAATTGATCATCTGCTCTAGAAAGACTAGCAAAGAGAAAGACTGATAATAAAACTGATAATAAATATGATAGATAAAAATACAGCCTATTTGCTGTGTATTCTTTACAGACAGTTGCAATACTGGTAGTCAGAAATTATTTTTTAAAAAAGAAATTCTCATTTGTAATCATGCACATGAGCATGCATACATGTACTGGAGAGTGTATATCCATGGGGGCAAGACTATGGGAGAGGCTTTTTTTTAATACTTTAGATTTGGAAATTAACATTGAAATGGGCAGCTGACTAGCCTAATTTGGAGAAATATTAAGCACTTACCATATTCCATTGCAGGTAAACATCTAATCAATTAATTTTCAAATATAGCTTCACAGCATCTCTTGTGAGTTACTGCAGAGCTTATGGCACTGTATGAACTGAGTTTTGAAGTAAGCATTTGTAAAGGTCTTAAAGATAACACTCATGATAATTTGCCCTTAAATTCAGTTATCTTTAGCTGAGATTTTTCTCTATTTGCACATTTTTCAGAACAGGTCACACACATGAATAAAGTTACATTGAAATTAATTAAAAATTGAACCCTACAACTACCCTCATACCTCATTCATCTTTACATTTTTGATCAGGAACTATATGATTGATGATCAACCAAATAAGAGATGGCAGTTTGTATTCCCACAATGGTGAATTATTTCAAACTCCACTTTACATCATATGAATTTCTGTATACTGGCATTTGCTCAAATGCTATTTCAACACAAAATAATTAAAAAAATTGAAATAAAGCAGCATGGGCTTTCTTAAATTGAAGTACATTAATGCAACTGAAATGCTGACTGTGTGTAATATTCATGCTAAATCTGTATTAGCCTTTTGCAAAGGCTTTGTGTAAGGTCAGTTAACCTACAAACTGATGTCCCATAAAAAAACCTTGTTGGCAAAGTATTTTTGTGAGCACAGTAGTGTGTGAAATGGCAAGATCATAGGCAAAAAAAGCAAGTTATGTTGTACCACAAAAGTGTGTTTGTGTGTCTGTGTGCTGGGTTCAGGATATATCCCTTTGGGCAAATGCAACAGGGAAAATGTTTTGTATAATGCTTATGATACAAAGGAATTTGTCTTTACATTCTGTAAAGCACAGAAATGGTCAATGTTGGATAAGTATATTGAAGTTTATTCTTAGTAAGATTTTATGTTTCACAGATTTAAATATTACAGGAGAAATATATATTTATACAGAAGTATAATTTTTTAATGTTTGAGGTTGATTTTCTTCAGTCATGACATGACCCATTTATTTATCTATGTTTTGCTTTATTCCTTTGCTAGCTTGTTTATCTGTCCATGCTCTTCCCACACCCATTTTTTTAATTTGGTTAATTATTTATTTGCACAGTTCAGGGTGTTCATTCTGTCAGGACCTGATCATAAAGTGTAGAGGCAAAACTGTTTTGTCTTTGCTTACCTAGAGCACTAATAAAAATATAATTATTAAATAGTTGTAATATTGGACATAGGTCTTAACATAGTCCTCTGTGGAGCACTGTGCAGCATGATGGAAACCTTCAGTGAATTTTACTATTTCTCATTCTTACATTCATTTGTCTTTCATCTTGGTCCAGAAAACCAGGAAGCTGCTGTGTACTAATAAATACCTGCAATATTTGTAATTGCAGGCATTGCTAACATTAACATTCAGCTGTATTAGCCTGCTGTGTTCACTGTGAAATTTTTAACATGGTAAAAAAATTTTACATGATAATTTAACCTTACAAGTTTACTTTTTTTTTTTTTCTCACTAATTTAACACTGAACCATCCCCCTCCTCTGCCCCTTATTTTAAACAAACAACTTAAGCATAGTATTTCTTAACTGTAATAGATAAATATGCCCTAATTGGAGGTTTTTAACCACTTGATGAAGGAAGCAGGCACTAATGCAAAGCACACTAGGAAGAATCTTATCCCCATTACAGTCAGTGCCAAAATTCTAACTGTGTTAGCAAAAATGGAACCACCATGACCAAGGGGTTAATATGCTTAGTAACCATGAGTGTAAGTTATGGGGGAGCACAACAGTGATTCTCTATTTCCATATTTTATTTTTTTTTTCTGTTAATTTAAAACTACTACTATTCAATCTTTAAAATAAGTAAAAGAAACTTGAAGGGGGGATCATATACTACTAGTTTGTACTAGTTATTTTCAGGAAAGGAAACGAGTTTATATATATATATATATAATGCAATATATTTTTACACTGTTTATTAATGCCAGAAAGTATTAAATGTATCACTTTATCAGTGTGAATGTTAAAGTAATGGCAATGTTATGGATGTTTTAAACCTTTTAAAGTTGTCTTTTAAAATTGTAAACCCACGTTAACAATGGAAAATCTACTTTGTCTGCAGCATTACTGTTAATGCTTTGGGGGAAAAAAAAAAGTTCAAGTACAGCAATTTTTAGATTAGCTCTGTAAAAGCTTGGCTTTAAAAGTTGTAGTGAAATCCATCTTTGAGACACCACTTTTTAAAGCATAGCTTCTCATAAAGTTTGTTACTGCTGTTGATTGTTTAACATTGTATCTTTAGTTGGTAAAGTGATCAATAAATGTGATACTACATCAGTTCCTGGGTTTCTTGAAGTAAATGTTATTTGCTGATAAACCTTGTTACCAACAGTTATTTTGCAGTTTAGATATTAAGCAAATTGCCCATGAATGTATAAATTGCATCAATTGCTCTCTTAACAAAGAGCTCTCTGGTTTTGAGCAGAATATATTACTTCCTTCCCATTTATTTTCACAGTTTTAATGAGTAAAACCAATTAATGAGTGGAGACTATTAACACTGAGAACTCCAGTATGGTCCTCGAAGAGACATGGTAATAGTGGTGCATCAAATTAGATCTGTCAGGGATGAAACAATTTCTGCTTAACACAGATTGGTCCTTAGGCTCCAAAGCCTGAATTACTTCTCTCACCTTCTCTGAAACTGGTTTCCTTGGAAATGGGCTTGCTTGAAAAGGAGGAAGTCATTTGCTACACAGAACGTTGTTTTAAGGATTCAAAAGCAAACATGGACCTTTTATTAATAAATAACAGTATCTTTCAGCTTCCCAGTAGCAATAATCGTTTGATTTTTCAATTTTCAAGAAATAGAAGATTGATGGAATAAACTCATAATAATAATAACATAATACCAGTGACCCAGATACTGGCATGAGCAACAGTAAGGAACCATAACTAAACACCTTACTGCTACAATCTCTTCTCCAGTTGCTCTTGAACTAGAAGTGGTGTTCTCTGTGCTCACACACTAGACACCCTTTAGAAATTACTTTTTGCTGAAATCTAATCTAATTGTGTTCTGAGATAGCTTTTCTCTGGCATAGAGACAGTATACTGCCTGCATTGGTACTGCCAGATAAAGGACCTTATGTATGTGTGTATGGTTACTGAAATGGTAAAAACCTAATGAAGCAGAACATTTGGTCTTATAAATCTTCTGCCATATAAGAATATAAGACACAAAGTTCTGTATTTTGAAGGGATTTTTTATTATTTTCCTGTAGATCCTTTAGAAATGCCCACTCAACCCTACACAACACATCATGACTTTTAAAGAAAAATTATTTAAAAAAAAATCTGCCAAGATGTCTCTATGCACCAGGAATACAATTATTTAGTCTTATCTTTTTTTAAATTTTGAAGCTGCTGTTGCAGTAACTAGATACAGATTATACATGTAGAGACAGTCCTATTGAAATGGGACTGATGGTGGCAATTACTTCTTGCTGGCTTTCTGTTCCAAGCTTTCATAACTGACCATGGATATCAGCATCAGTTAGGTCTCCTGCTCTCATGTCCATATACCTAGTGCAGGCTGATCTCTCCTGGGTTTACTGGTTGTTCTACCACAACCAGGACTGCCTGGAAAGGTGGGAGAAGGAAAAAAAAAAAAAAACCCACTACATCTGCCAAATCTGAGTCATCAAGGGACTCATAAAATCTGATCTTCTATTTAACTTATTTATTTCATATCCTCAGCTTCCTATTTGTCAGGGTTGTCTGGCTCTGAGTTCCACAAACAGGTTTCAGTGAATTCTAATCCACCAGGTGACTCATGGGGGATTGTAAAAGTCCCCTTGGATTGCCTTGAGGAGCCACCTCTGCTGAGACAGCTCAAGGGGAGTTGTATATGTAGCTCAAACTTCAGGTTGCCCTGTAAACTGAGAATTTTACAGGGCAGTGCCACATAACTGAAAGAGCAGAAATCTGAGCTGAGCCTTGAATTCCTTCACCAACCACTATGTCCCGAGTCCCAGTCAAACCATGATTCAACTGCCTCAAAGTAAGATGAAGACAAGCCATAAGGTCCCCATTTGGCTTCAGTGCAGTGCTGAGATATGCAGCAGCTAGGCCATACCAAGGTGAACCTCACCCACAAATAAGGGGGAACACTGCTAATGACAGACATCAGAGGTGGTATCATCCACTCAGGCACAGTCCTGAGTGATCTGTCACTTAGATCAACGAAATAAAACCCCTCAGATTTGGGCTGAGTACTGGGAGTTGCTTCTCCAACTCTGCAAGGAGACCTTCTTGGCCTGGATGCTGGCTAAGGGAGCCTATCTCAAACCCTTACCCAGAGAGGAGTAAGTGAGTATTTGACATGCTTCAAGTTTATAGTCTCAGGTGATCAACTAACACACCTATAGCAGTGCACTTAGGAGTTGTGCTAGTGTGTTCCATGAATCTGGTGAATCTTGTGAATTGCCTACAGGTCATAATTCTGCATTTTGTGACTCTGTTGTGACTGCAATAGTGTATTTTTTTAATCTCTTGTAATAAGTGTAGTTGTACTTCCAAACTGCAGTAGTGCATTGTACCCATAAAACCTGCAGTAGTGACGTATTGGATATGCACATGGTGTATAAATAAATTACTATTTTTTTTTTAAAAACCTGCAGCTGAGTGTCCCTTCTGTCACATTAACTCACTGCACTGTGTAAGGGAAACCACTCCAGGCTCATGGAAACGTACTGCTCTGGTTCACATTCCAAACACACATCTACATCACTTCATTTCCAAAACTCTGAACTCAAGAAATTGCAGAACTGTCTGTGGGTCATTTAAGGGCAGCAGGGATAGCACAAAAGAATAACCAGCTGGAAGGAATCAATAAATTAATTGAATTTATTCTATTGTATCAATGAATTTATTCAATTCTATTCAATCATATTCTATTCAATCAATAGAAACAATAGCTACTGGAATTAATCATAGTTGTTTCCAGCTACTGCAAGACTGTTTTCCTTCTTTGAGACAGTTAAGTTAGTCAACTGGAGAGTATTAAAGCCTCATTGGAATGATAACCAAAAACTTTATGATCTGTTATATCCCTATTGTGGCAACAAGGCAATTTTTTCTTTACCACTCTCTGATACTAGATGATACTATAGAAAATAATAAGATACAGGGTTTAATTCAATTTCTACTTGAGTTCTGGGGACACTGGAATACCAGGAAAATGTTGTGTGGGAAACAGAAGTCAGCTCTGGTAGAGTATTTTCTCTGAGTCAGCCAGCTGGATAGCTTCCATACCTGGCATCATTTAATTAAGTGCTTTTATAGTAGAGTTTAAGACTATACTCTTTGTAGTTTGGCAGTTTTGTTTGTACCCAAGAGGGAATTCCAGTTGAGGAACTGAGGATATACCTGAAGGGAGCAGAAAAATACAAATCTGCCATATTTGTCATTAATGAATCAGAAGGGGAAAAAAGTGGGGACATGAATTCTACTCAGTGCAGTAGAATGTAAATGAAATCCAGAGTAAGTGGATTGGAGATGGTAGGGCACAGGGTGGATGTGGTTTACCTTGACCTCAGGAAAGCATTTGACACCGTCTCCCACAGCTTTATCCTGGTGGGGAAACTGAGACAGCGTGGCCTGGAGGGCACAGTAGTGAGGTGGAGTGAGAGCTGGTTGAAGGGAATGTGTATGTTTGGCTGTGTATATAGTGTCATAATTTAGAGAGTTTTCTTGCTTTTCTTCTGTGTTGTGTCTGTTTTGCCCATGACACTAAGTGCAGAATGATCTGTCCCTGTCCTTATCTCACTCCAAAGCCTCTCCCTCTCTACACACACACATATATATATATATATATTTCAGCTGAAAAGGGGAGTTATAGAGCAACTTTGGTGGGCATCTGGCCTCCAGCCATTGTCTCATGCAAACAGTATTTAAGATTTCTGGAAGTACCAACCTTGCTGATTCTCTAAATTGGTGAATACTAAATTTAAATTAGCTTGTCACTAATGATTACTGATGTCATATGTTAAACAGAACTACAAGCTAAGCAGAAAGGTATGAATTAAGACATATTTATTACTAGACAAAGTAATGGTGTGAGTTATCTGTTTCAGAAACAAGGAAACTGTTTGTCATGGACCTGTGACAGGCTGAATCTTTGGAAGGATATTAGAAGAATCCAGTAGGTGGTGCACAAGGCATAGACAGGCAACTGCCCGGACATCTAACTCCCACCTATAAACTGTTTTCAATTAAAAAAACCCACAATCACCACAAAGAATTAAAAGAAATTCCAAAATGATTGATGACAAACCTCAGTGAAGAATCCATGCTACAAGCAACTTTCTCTTCATGTTGGCAATGCAAGTTCACTTCCATGTGCACTCACTGCAGCTGGAGGAAGAGAGATTTCTGCTGCAAAGATTTTTCTCCTAAAGCCTGCACCAGATGTTGTTGCTGGAGAAGAGCAGGGAGAGAGTGAGCTACCAAATATATAGTGTGTGATGTTGAACTGAAACCCAGAGGCCATATCACTTTGTCATCTTTTTCCTATCACACAGGAGGAGGAAAGCACAGGGACTTTCCTGTTCATCAGTTCTGTGTCTTTTTTACCACAAGGTGTCTGTCCATTATGTCTCTGAAGTTGTTATTGAGTAGAAAAGATTTAGCAATCTTGACAGAACTGTGAATCAGTATCTAGCAGTCTGTATGACACCTTATACTTATTCTTTTAATGCATCCAACAATCAGCTTTAGGTCAAGATCCTCTGCATGCAGCACGTGTGCATCTCTCCCACAGCACTACCTCCAGTTATTAGCCAAATTATGTAAAGTTTACCTAAACCATTGCCTCCCTACACTCTTGAAATACTCTCATTCACACCATATCTAAGAAAGATGCACTTTTTGTCCTGCACACTTAGAGCCAGCCACAACAGGTATTCTTAATGACTAAAGACTGCAATGTTTTCTTCAGTAAAGACACCAACTAGAAAGACCAACAATTCCTTCAACTCAAAGCCTGAATTTCAATTCCATTTTATTGCTCGATGCCCTCTAGAACAGT
>VXBZ01007441.1:0-11749 GCA_013399135.1 Heliornis fulica | reverse complement strand
AATTTCTTAAATGTATACTATGGTGTATTTTTCCTTTTTTTTCATACATTGTCAAAAGTATACTGCCTTGTTTTCTATATATCTTATATATATACTGTGGTTAAGATTGCTTTCTGTTGATTCAGAACATAAGTACACTGATACCATGCTTGCTTGCAAAACACTAATTAAAATTAAAATTAAAATCTTCAACAGAAAATCCACTACACTGAAATTTCATACTCTAGACATAGAGATTTAATGCAAAATTCCAAACAAATTCCAATATCAGTGATTAAATATAATGCAAATGTCTCATGCTGTCTGGTTGTTTTTTGTTTGGTTTTTTTTTTTAAATGAAGCACCAATCCTTACATTACTTCATACATCATTCTACCTGCTTAAACTTAAACACTCTCATTCTTTAAGTAATCAAGATCCTAATAGCTACACTTGCATAGGAATTGTTAGGAGTTAATCTTTTCCTAGTGTTAGCTGAATTTCCTATTACAAAGTTATTTAAAATTGTATTCAGAGACATACTTGTTAAAAATTGTTGCTGATGCTTCTTCATGATATTTATTATGGTCTAATAAGAACCTTTAAGTGCTCTTTGAACTTATTCTCTCAGACTTTTGATTTGAAATTTAACTCTCCAAAGGCAGTACACAAACCTCTCTGTCCAAGAAAACACAGATAGCAGAGTCTTCCTACAAATCTGTCACCTCTTCCAATGAAATATCAATCTCTCTCCATACAGAGATATGGCAGCTCCCCACATGAGGAAAAAATAATGAGGACTGTTAAAAATTTGTGACCCAATCCTCTCAAACTTACAGTTAGCTGGCAAAGAAGATACACAAGATGCCTGTTTCATGCCAGCTCTGAAGCACTTCCTGAATTAGTCTCCTTTCACATGCAATTCTACTTAATTTATTAGCAATGGAAATACTAGTCCTACTATCTAAAATGTTAAAGAAAGAGCTAGAGGTAGAAACAGTTGGATCCCAAATAGTTTGAATCTTCTGATCTTCAAGCAATACCCAAAAAAAAACTCTCTGTATTTGACAAGTAAAAGAAAGGTTCACAAGCAGTACTTGAAAGAAGTATTTTGATTTTTAGTTTCAGCAAGGCAGGTGGTGTCAGGCTGCTCAGGTAAACTGTGCCTTAAGTGACAAGATAACCTTGTAAAAGCCATGAAAGAGATGCCATCAATTCAGCAGAGCCCAGCTTTCTAAGTACTGTTTTAGTTACCATTAGCTGTGTGAAGAAATTTTATGACCACACAAAAGAAAAAAAAAAACACACCACATCCCACCACCCCCCTAACCCTCAACACAACAAAGCATTAAGGAAAGATATAAAGGAAGGTATATACAAGGCCAAGTTAATAGTGCAAGGGAAAATTATTCCAATAATGGCACAACACATCTCAGTTGTTACCTGAAATGATACCAGTTTGGAGCAAAAATCAGAGTGACAACAGAATGAAGGTGAACATCCCAGAAGGAACTTCAGACATTTCAGATACTTTCATCCATAACCAAAAGAAAGATATTTCTTAAGGCCTGTACAAATATATATGAAGGATTTTTTTTCCATGAAATCTCTGGTACCAAAGAGCTGTGGGTACCAAACAGCTAATGGCAACACAAGCTAAGTTACTTATCACCATGTTGCTTCTGTACTTGAGAGGTGTATCCAACCTCACACTTCTTGTTTCTTAGCATTTATATGATCAATTTTGAAGATACCAAGGAAATAACATTTGAAAATCAATAAACATAAAAATAAATGGACTACAAGTACCAAACATGCATGACTTCCTTAAAATTATGTCTCAAACCACTCTAGTCAGCAGTAAAATTATACAAATCCCAAATAACTCATGTTAACCCAGATGTATAATTTGAAGATCTGCATGAATCTGACCAGTGAAAGTCAGAGAACTTACACTATCCACACTTACAGTGGATAAGTCAGAAAGCTTATCCTATGCCTTATCCACAACTTTATGTTAAAAAGTTTGGATTTTTTTTTCCTGAAGATTTCACAAACTATATTGATATAAACTGACCTAATGATATTTCATCTTCCTAAGTGCAAAGATCAGATTAGATTCTCACTAGAATGCAGCACCTAAACCACTGCTCTCAAAGCACAGAAGAAACCTGCTGTAACCAAAGCAGGGACTTTCTATTTATAAACTTTTCTATTAAAAGTTTTGGGGAAAATATGAACGTTTCTATATGGTGTGGTTTTGTGTGGCAAGGTTCAGGTGGAGGAGGAAGGGCTGCAGGGGTGGCTTCTGCAAGAAGCAACTAGAAACTTTCCCTAGGCCAAACAGAATCAATAGCAGCCAAGGTCAAGGCCAGACCCAATGCTGACCAAGGCCAAGACAATCACCAGTGGATCACAGTAGAGCAGGTAGTACCCCCACAGCCCATGGAAGATGATCTTGGGAGCAAGAGACCTGCAGACTGTGGAGATCCTCCATGCTGGAGCAGGTGGAGATACATGGAAAACTCTGTGGCCCACATTTGAGCAAGCACTTGGCAGGACCTGTGGTCTGTGGAGGGCGAGAGGCCTATACCAGAGCAGGTTTGCTGGGGTGACTTGTGATTCCATGGGGGACCAAGCTGGAGCAGGCTGCACCTGAGAAACTTGAGAGACATTCTATGGTCTTATGACTGCATCCCATAGCAGTGACCCACGCTGGGGCAGCTGGTGAAGAGCTGAAGCCCTGTGGGAAAGGACTCACATTACAGAAGTCTGTGGAGGACTGTCTCCTTCAGGTGGGTTCCCACGCTGGAGCAGGGGAAGAATGTGAGGAATGCACCCCCCCCTCCACCTTCAGTCTTCAAAAAAGGGAGGGGTGACACTAATTCCTGAATGATCTCTCCCTAAACTCCTACACCACCAACAGAATAATGCACATGAAACAAGACTGAGGTCACATCTTTGCTGCTGAGCATACAAGACAGCTATTTTTAAATGAATATACATAAAATGTGCCAGAAACATCCTGGACACCGAAGCATGAACCTGTATGCAAACCAGTTCACCCCACCAGCACCATTATCATTAGGTCACCAGAGGCACCAGCACTATAGTTACATGTAATTATCTTCCCAAACCACTTCCCAAATGCTTTTCCAAAATGTTATAGATTTTCAAAGTGTTTCTTTACTTCAGTGATTTTTTTTTCTGAGCTCATTAACTATAGCATTCATTTTTAACAAAGTTTGTCCTCTTTTTAATCTATTTCATTCTATTGCTGAGGAAGACAATCTAAATGCCTGATCTGTAGGAAAATGCCACAAAGATGCCTGCAATTTGCCATCACTCTCTAAACGATCATCTAAAGTTTACAGTAAGTAATTAAGTCAGGATTTTCACAATTGCTGAGCACCAGGGCTGTTGGCTGACACCTCCCCTGAAGGAGAAGCAGACAAAACCCCTGGGGTTGGGATGACAATTACTGACAAGCACCGAGACAGCAGAATAGAGCCCGTGGCAAAATGGACACATACCGGTGGTATGAGCCACACCAACACACCCCTCCCCAAGCAGCCCCATTTTACCAGGTGGGATGTGAACAGCCTGGGCCTGTTGGTTTACCTGTGGTGGCTGCTTGGGGAAGTTAACTCTGGCCTGGCTGGAACCAGGACAAGAAGCGTTTAGATCAGGAAATCACAGCAACATCACTAGATCTTTAAAAATTATTGAATTAAAAAACCAGTTTGTCAATCTAATGTGATAAATCAATACTGAGGGAAGTGAGAAATGTTAATGGAAAAAAATAAGTGTACTCAAGATAGCATTGTAGGATATGAAGCCCATGCTAACAGCAACTGTACACGAAATATTGCCGAGTCTTGCAAATCAAATCATTCTACAGAGGAAAGGGACTTGGGGACGTGGTGGGTTTGGGGATTTCTTTGTAACAGAAAAAATGTTATTTCTGGAGTGTCATTTAAAAAGAAATCCATTAACCTACATGAGGGTGAGGGGAGACCTTATCACTACCTATAATTATTTGAAAGGAGGTTGTAGAGAGGTGGGCAATGATCTCTTCTGCCAAGTGATGGGTGATAGGGGGAGTGGCCTTAAGCTGCAACACAGCAGGTTCAGACTAGATGTTAGGAAGAAGTTCCTCACTGAAAGACTTGATGTGGTTGAGTCACTATCTCTGTTTAAAAGACAAATAGATTAGGTGCTTAGGGATATGGTTTAGGAGAGGACGGGTATGGTTGGACTCTATGATCTTAATGGTCT
Source organism: Heliornis fulica (assembly GCA_013399135.1). Taxonomy (NCBI): domain Eukaryota; kingdom Metazoa; phylum Chordata; class Aves; order Gruiformes; family Heliornithidae; genus Heliornis; species Heliornis fulica. The sequence goes on along the minus strand of VXBZ01007441.1, from coordinate 7,492 downwards.
TTTCCAACCTAGTGATTCTTTGATCAGTTGCTGCTTCCATTGATAGCACATGTTAGAGCTATAAAAGTAGCAATAGGAACACACTTGATAACTTTATCTTAATGACACTTTTAGATTACTTAGGTTTATTAAAGTGGGGGTGTGTGATGGATTATGTAACAGGAACACGCAGGGAATTTAAGCTGGCAGTGGACAAAAGTGATGATGAATGTGTAAATTGGTTAGCTCCTGAAGAATTCATTTGAACACAACTATTCTTTAACTTAGCCTTACAACTGAAACAATGTGATTTTATTTATACAATGATAAACATGTGAACTGTCTCCTATGAAACTTGGTTGGATGTAAGAGTTGAACAAACAGCCTTTACATGTAAAAACATCCTACAGAAAGAACTGAAGAAAGTCACAGGAAGCATAGGGAGACCTCACAGTTAACATCCACTTAAAAATGTACATATTTCTGTAATGTTTAGTGAGCTAGTAATACTAGTTTTACTAGTAACTACTAATGGAAGTAGCTATCTTCACTTTCTGTGGCTTTTGATACCAATAACAAAGCAATAAACTACAATATGGATAGCAGATCAAAGTTCAGAAAGCAGTAATACAGCAATTTGTTTTGCAGGTCTACAGAAAAGAACAAATGCTTCCCAGAGCAAACAAAATCTGTTTTTCCTCTCTGGTGTTGCTGTGAGCACAAGATGGGGTTATAATCAAGACATTTCAGAGGAATAACTGCAAACAAAAAGGAAATATTCTATGTTATAAAAATGTTTGTGTATGGAGTTAACCCGTGAATTTAATCAAGTCATATGCTCATAGGACAGTAATATAAATAAAAACTTAAGTACAGAATCTAGCTTTATATTTCCTGGGTTTTACCTTGATCCCTATTTCAAAACAACTTGATTCTGAAATAATTTTGTATTTCCAAAATACAGTCCAAACTGATAGAATTAATGGAATCTGATATATCACAGAAGCTCTGCTAGTTGCCCCGAAACATTAACAGGCTTTATGCCAAAGCTGGACACACAATATAACACTGAAAAACTACATCCTTGCAACTTCATGGGCCACTGATGGATTTATTTTTTTATTTTTTTTACCAATCTCATTTTCTTTCAAAGTGGTAACAAGTATTTGAAATAATTAGATCAAGGGAGTTTATTGCTCGCTTTCTTCAGCTTCCATTATTTACATTTCTGCTACAGTAGACTAACAAGCCACAACACTGACTGACATACTCCTTAATACACAGCTTACTGGTAATTTTGCTTGAAAGGCATCCCTAGAAGGATGCAGTAATTTCATGGTATAAATGGAACAGCAACGGAGGGCTCCAGGTTTGTCTTGTTTGGAGAGGATGAGGCTGAGGGGTGATGTCGTTACTGTCTCTCTCCAGTTTCCTGAAGAGGGCAAGGGGAGAGTGAGGTGCTGATCTCTTCTCCTTGGGATCCAGCACCAGGATGCATGAAAATGATTCAGAGCTCTGGGGAGGGTTGCAGTATAGCAGAAAATGAAACATCCACTCCTCATATTACAGCCAGGAGGAATGCACCTACAGCATTTGAATAAAAATATCAGAAATATTATTGACTGTTCTCTTAGACTTCACTAGGAATCTGTCATGGGTGGTGAAAGCATTTTATCCCTAACATTATGAAAACAACATAACAGAGCCCCAAACACACCACCTGTAGCCTGCTATTTAAGTAGAGGATAAATAAACCCCGATAATGCTATCGATAACCATCATAAACCTTAACTAAATACAAGTTAATCATGGCTCTGTATTACAATGGCTCCATAATTAAGAATGATTACAGAGAGTTGATAGATGGTGTATTGCTCCAAATACCATTTCATGGGAACTGGAATGAGTTTGCCTCAAACAATCTGTCTTGTGAGACAACAGAACCTGCAGAGGCAGAGTAACATCTTGTGGACTGCCTCTTGCCTCACAAGACCCTTGATCCAGCAAGCATCTCAATTGGTTCTAATTGCTGTTAAAAGCTTAGTTTTCTGTGAATTGGAATCACTAGATGAAGTTTACTTTATTTCACTTGAATTAATATGGTTTTGTTCTGCAGAAAACAAATTTCTCATTAATATCAGAGTGTTTTAATATCAGAAAAACTCTGATATTAATGAGAAATCTGTTTTTGGTTGCAACAACCCAATTTGGTCACAACAACCCCAGGCAACGTCACAGGCTTGGGCAGGAGTGGCTGGAGAGCAGCCTGGCCGAAAGGGACCTGGGGGTGTTGGTTGACAGCCNAGTTTGGAGAAGAGGAGACTGAGGGGAGACCTTATTGCTCTCTACAACTCCCTGAAAGGAGGTTGCAGTGAGGTGGGGGTTGGTCTCTTCTCCCCAGTAACAGGTGACAGAACTCGAGGAAATGGCCTCAAGCTGCGCCAGGTAACATTGAGTTTGGATATTAGGAAGAACTTGTGTCCTGAGAGAGTCCTCAAGCATTGGGACAGGCTGCCCAGGGAGGGGGTTGAGTCCCCATCCCTGGAGGGGTTTAACAGACGGGGAGATGCGGTGCTTGAGGACATGGTCTAAGGGTAGACTTGGTGGCAGTAGGTTAATGGTTGGACTGGATGATCTTAGGGGTCATTTCCAGCCTTAAAATTCTATGATTCTATGAATCAGTGGAAACACATTATATTTATTTTAAATTCACAGATATATAAGCAATTAAAACTTCTCTTTTTTAACAGTTGTGTATATAAAATTATTTAAATTACTGACACAATATAATGAAATGCAAATATACCACTTTGCTGTCTATACTTTTTTCTATGTATCATTTCAGAGTTGCAATATCAATCATTTAATACCATGCTCCAATGACTGTTGTTATTCTGTCCCTGGTATTTTATTGATTTAATTTGCTTTGATTCACAAGTGTTTTGTAGATGTAGAAGATGAATATTTTTTGGAATAGAAATAAAGCTGTTCTAAAAAGCCAGGATCTGAAATTCACTTCTTCTGAATTGCATAAACTTCTCCAGTTTATGCTTATGTTGGTCCATCCTTCTCATGTACTGTCCCCATGTATTTACATTGTATAGAATATTAAGGGATGCACACGTGTCCCTGTAGGGGACTACATATCTATTAATATGTTTTCAGTGAAACAAGTAGGGTAAAACACATGCTAAGTTGATATAGTATACAGTATAGGATTATTCTCCTCACAAAACATACAAGATAAATCACTGGAGAGAGAAATTCAGAAATCCCAGTCCTTTGTGTCACATGTAAATAAAGTTAATGTAATTTGATGGCTTTACTGAGGGAAGATAATGTTCACTGAATTTAATTATTAAAATAAAAAATTATTTATTGTTTGAGAGCACCTTCTCTTGTATACTTGCAAAATCAAAGTTGGATTGTAGCATTTTGATAGAGTCTGGAAAAGTCAGTCTAGAAACTAACTGTCAAATACCTGTTTGATTTTCTATGTACTATTCTCTACAGAAAGTGATGGTAAGCAAAGTTTATGGTATATTGACATGGATAAATACAAGAAAGAGTATGTTTTAAAACCTACTAATATCACATTACTAAACTCCAAGTTATTAAATTATTATTTTTTGTAAAACAATTAATTTTTCCTTAGCTGTTAATAGTCATTACGTAATAGTTCTGCCCTGAAATGTTTACTTGTGAAAGAATGTGCTAATTTCAACCTTCTTTGAAAACATAAACTACTTTCTGTCTTTTTCATACTTACAAAAGGAGGAAAAGTAGGAACTGATCTGCTTTTTACTGTAATGTCATTTGAATTGGTGCTCACAAATATAAATAAACTAGCATTAAATCTTTAATCTGAACAACTGACAGGCATGCTTCCCAGTGTCTTCTGTTTTACAGGCTAATACACAAAATAATTTCACACCATTGTATTTTACCTTATAGCATTTCTGGTGCTTATTAAGATAATAAAGTTCAGGCAGGACTTGACCTTTGTGAGGACATCTGCAAATATTCTTAAATATTATTGTAAGGAGTTATCATTATTCAGCAGATGATGCTTTTTCTATATTCTTTTGGTATTCAGCCAGTGTCACAGTAGAATGCTTTGGTGTTTTGTTTGTTGTTTTTTTTTTTTTTCCTCAAACAAAGCAAATGTCATCATTAAACCCAAACAAAAAATGAAAAGTGAATTCTAAGAAGAAAAAAAAGAATAAAATCAGATTCTTGCATGTACTGTTGGAAACTGAAAACTTTTGACCCATAGCCAAAAAGAGACCAATTTATGAGTCTCATGCTGCTAATAAATTAAGTACTTGATTTACTTGGGATACATTTCAGTATATAAATTTACATTCTGAGTGTATGTTTCTGATTTCTGATGATAGTCTCATTGATTTACAGAGCATAATGTTAAGAACAGTGTGTCTGTAGTGTTTTCTAAGTTTTCTGTAGGGTTTTTAATTTTGATTCAACATTTGAAGTTAAGTGGTATTCAACTTAGAAAAGTTACATGCCTGTACAGTACAGACTTAAAATTTTAAAATAAATGGCATTTTAAAAACAGGTCTTTAGCCTGTAGAAACTGGTGCTTAGCCAATGCAGAGAGATAGGAATGAACATAGATAGGTTCTAACATATTTAAGTATCTCTTTTTTTTACCACTTTGGGCTCCTTGAATAGCTCTCTTGAACTTAAGTACCAAATTTTTACTCTAGCCTTAGAGTAGATGTCAAAAATGACCCCTGTAGAGCTTTCCATCAGTGATCACCCAAGATCCAGATGTACTATTGACAAGTGAGCAACTCTCATGCTTTTGGAAAGAGAATCATCAAACTTACTTGCAGTTTTCACTGTCCAGTACTTTCTTGATGTACTATTCTTTTCATGGAGATGTCTACTAAGTGCAACATAAAACCTTTAATCTTTTCTCACACTAATTGCTTACATTTCTTATTTAGTGAAAGGCAATTGAACTCCAAGGGGAAAATTACATTTCTCTTCCAGACTGATTTTTTTAAAAGGGTTTATATGAAAACAGATTGTGAATCTGAAGTTTTACAGTTGGCAGAGCTTATCAGATGCTGTCTTGCTCCTGAAGGTAGCATGTCTTACAGTTTCTTTTTCTATTGCCCTACTTTATTCTGTTCTCCCTTTTTTGTGCAGGTCTGGTACTTATCAGACTCTCCTATGATCTGTTTTAACTACTAGCAATGCAGAAGAGTGACATCTTCTTGCTAAGCCATTACATGCTTAAAGATAATAATGGAAAGATCAAAAATCCACCACAGAGGATGACTCTGATGTGCTGGAGACAGGAGGTTGAGGAGGTTAATGGGAAGAATGGAGCAGAAACTAATTTATTTTTTTTTAGGGGGGGCAGTGCACATCACTTTGCTTTATCTTACACTGAGGCATTTCAAAATTGGATCTTCAGATCTAAATGCTCATTGTAGCCTGTGAAGGCAGACATGACAGTTGATCTTGAAAAACAGGTATTTAAGACAAGCTGTAGGAGTAAGATTTGTCATTACTTACTCTTCATGTTTTTTACAAGGGGATCCTGGGGGTTAATACAGTATTCACATTCTCTCTAAACTTATGAGACTTTAATCTTATTTTCCTGGCTTTGAACAAGTTCTAGAGTAAGATCTGAGATAACATTTTCTTTCACAGCATAGGGGAGGCAGTTACAGCAGTTTAGCTGGTGAGTGATCTTGCACCTCAGCAGCTTGAGGTCACTAGTCCATACCCTCAGCCTCTGCTGATACTGGTTGTGACCAGGACAGAGTGAACTCCCCAAGCAGCCAGCACAGGTGAACTGAGCTGGCCCAAGCTGTTTTCCACACCAGGTAATATCAAACACCCATAAAAGGGCCTGGTTGGGCAGAAGCATGGGTTGGTGTGGCTTTGGGGCAGTCTGAGCCTGGTTGGGTGTCAGGTTGGTCCTTGTGTTGGTGCAGTGCTGTGTGTTACCATCTTGTTGGGTTGGGAATGTACTCGGTGTTATCACTGGGGGGGTGTGAATTCTGCCACGGGCTCTGTTATTGTACCCCTCTCTTGTCAGTAAACTGCCCTTATCCCAACCCACAGGGGTTTCTCCTTGTGGAGGGGTGAGCTGCATATGGTGCTCAGCCACTGCCTGGGGCTGAACAAAGACAACTGGATACAGATCAAGTGGAAGAGTAAATATAGTGGGCAGCACAGTTAGCAGTCAGCACAGTGCTGTGATGCAGAGCATGGGCATCGCTTTTACTACAATTGTTATCTGTCTGCAAATGAAATGGACCTTAACAAAATCTGTTTTGTTTACACTTCCTTACCTGTCTAACTATATCTAAGATAACAGTCCCTGGTGATATTTTTATAGCAGCTTTTATATGTGCTAAAATACTGACCATTTATTTCCAGAAAAAAAAAAACCAAAAAAACCCAAACTTCACTTCTAATCCCTTACTGGCAGTATGTGGTTCACCAATAGATGGCACTAACTGCCTATTGGCTGATAAATGAACACCACTCATAATATAGTATATAAAAAGAGCAGTAAACCCCAAATATGTTCAAATATAGGTACTTAACATATAGCTGGCACAGTTATGTATGTCACGTGTGTGTCACCTTTTCTCCATATTTGAACATGAAATCTTGTCTGAATATTTTCTTTCTGAGACTGTAGGTTTGCTCATAATGACATGATAGTACAAAACTAAAAAGTATTGTAGTGTTGATAAAGGTTAAGGATAAGTTTAACCCAGAACATGCTTGGTTCTGAGTTCATTAGGGTTTTTCTACATTTGAAATTTCTTGTGAGTTACCTTGAGTTGGTTCATTGTACGATATCTTAAATTCAGATTAGAATGTTTCATTGTAAATTATCCATCAGTACATTGTGCTTGTATGAATTTTACTTAAATAATATTACAAGTTTACTTGCATACTTGTACCCTCGTGAGACCTCACCTGGAGTACTGTGTCCAGTGCTGGAACCCCCAACATGAGAAGGACATGGAGCAGTTGGAGAGGGTCCAGAGGAGGCCACAAAGATGATAAAGGGGCTGGAGCACCTTTCCTACGAGGACAGGCTGAGAGAGTTNACCTTTGGGAGTCCCTTCCAACTCTAATCATTCTATGATTCTATGATTCTATGAAAATTATTTTTTTTCCTCTGGGATCTCTGTCTTTCAGTCTTTTAGATGTGCCATTACGTTGGTCTTGGTCTTTTCTTTGCATCTCATTACTGTAGGTGAACTTTTCATTTGCAGAAAAACACTGACATATCATGGAGTAAATACTAAAAAACTCCAAACATTTGTACAATCAATAGCCTTTTTGATTTAGAGAATATCAGCTATGTAAACCCACTTGTAACAATTGACAAAAGATACAGCTTGGGTTGTCATGCTATTCTTGGATCACAGAATCACTAGGTTGGAAAAGACCATTAACTTCATCAAGTCTGATGGTACCTGTCCTTTCCCAAACCATGTCCCTAAGCATCTCA
>VXBZ01007440.1:83238-93353 GCA_013399135.1 Heliornis fulica | reverse complement strand
GACGGAGGGACCGGGACGGGACGGGACGGGACGGGACGGGACGGAGGGACCGGGGTGGGACAGAGGTACCAGCACACAACACAGGACTGGGGCAGGATGGAGCCCTGGGGGAGGACAAGGGGACCTGGGCAGGATGGAGCACCCAGGAAGGACGGAGGGACCAGGGTAGGATAGTGCTCCAGGGAAGGACGGAGGGACCAGGGCAGGACAGAGCCCCAGGGGAGGACATAGGGACCCGTGCAGAACACAGGACCGGGGCAGGATGGAGCCCCTGGGATGAGGACAAGGGTATGGGATGTACTGAGCCAGACAGGGCCCAGCCCCATGGGCTTCCCTGGCACCCGGGGGCAGGGTGGGGACATCTCCTGACAGTCTGGGCAGTTTGGGGGCTCAGCACTGTGAAGGTGAGGTGCTGGGTGTGCTCTCACGGGGAGTTTTGGGGCTACGGTTCCCAACGGCTTTGAAGTTCATCCGAGGGACGGTGCCAGGCTCATGGCTCTGCCCGGGGGCAGTTTATTTCAGAAGGTGTCTCCACTTTGCATGAGCGTTTGCACCGCGCAGGATTTACCCCCACCCACAGCCCTTCCTGCTGTAGCTGGAGGATCCCTCTAATGCCGGCACCACCCTCCCTGCCACCCGCCCCGGGCATGTCCCCGCACATCCCGGTGTCGGAGCTGGCACCGGTGCCCCTGCCATGGGCTGGAACAGGGGACTAACTGGGGATACTGGTCTGGCTGGGAGGTAACTTGGTGGAAAAGCCAGGGAGAGGTGGGGGCACGGGCGGGAGGGTTTGTGTTGGATGCCGGGGCCGTGCTGGCGAGCCCCGGCACGGTGAGCTGCACCTTGACTCACTTATTCCGCATGGGGTGAGGAAGTCTGAAAACTAAAAACCCAAATAACCATCAGGCCAAACAAAACCCCGCTGACACCACCTTTCCTGGCGGGGCCGGGCCCCTGGGAGCACCCGGGCTGACGGCACCGTGGTTTCCAGTGCCAGCTCCCTGCCCCGGTCACTGGTGGCATCACCAGCTCCTGGCCCCACCTGCCATTCACTTGTCCCCTCGCTTCTGCCCCGCGTCTCTGGCCTTGTGAGTGTCCCCAGGGGCTGCCTGCTGTCCCCTGCAGAATCCCCAGCTACATCCTGCTGGGAACACCATCCTGTGCCGGTGGCTTCCCGGCTCTGCCAGCAGCTCCAGTCCATGTCCCTGTGGGATTTTCCCAAAACCTCTGCTCATCCCAGGGCTGGGATTCCCTGCCCAGCTCAGGACTTGGGCGCCCCATCCCCACGCAGAACCCCCTGGGTGGGTTCTCAGCCATCCCCTCTTCTCCATCCGTGTCTCCCCGGGGTGGGGGTGTGGGACCTGTGGCCTTTGGCAGCTGCCTGTGGAATTTCTTGCCCAGAGGGAGGTGGTGAGAAGGTCACCAAGGAGGAGAAACCTCACAGGCTCTGCAGCCCCGTGTCTCCCTGGGCTGCACCGTCCCCAGTGGGTGACCATCAGGGTGGTGGGGAGTGGGGCACCGCTGCCTGAGCTCCCACCCACAGCAGGATTTTGGGGCTGTTTGCAGCCCTCGTCCCCCAGGTCCGTGGGAGTGTCGTGTGCCCCCCTGTGGCCACGCTGCCCACGCAAAGGGCCCCGTGGGCAGCAGTCCCTGCCCCCCCCCCGGAGGGCCCAGCCTGCCATTGTGGCTTGTTGAACCGAGCAGCAGCCCGGCAGAAAATGACACGTTTTCTGGCTGCTTTTTCTGTCCCGGGAGCCACAGGGAGGGCTGAGCCGTTCTGCTGATGTGTCTGTCTGGAAAGGGGGGGCTGGGAGACACCCCGGTGTCCCTCACCTGTCTGCCTTACCTGCCTGTGCCTCTGCCAGCGCTGCCCAGCCAAGGGACCTGGTGGCAGGGCACGGTGATGCCCGTGACATGGTGCAGTGCTTTGCTCTCCACCCCGGTACTGCAGCTTTCCTGCAGCCTCGTCTCCATCTGAGCAACCCAAACCCGTAATTTCTTGTCCTAACCACTGCTCCTGCCCTCCCGTGGGTTACAACCCCCCCGTGCCATCTCCATCCCCCTCCCAGTGCCCAGCCTGGCTGTGCTGGCACCGAGGGACCCCCGGGACCAGGTCACGCCGTGCTCCCGGGGTGCTGCGGGAGTGGTGGGGCATCAGGGACCAGCCCCAGCCCTGCTGTGATGGCAGCTTCCCGCTTCCTCCGGGCGCTTCCCCGGGCACAGGGAGTATCCCAGGAATGTTTTCTTTCCTTGGGCGGCAGATTGGAGCACACAGGGTCTGCTCTGTGCCCTGTCCTGGGCTGCACCCAAGCCGACCGCAGTGGGGCCAGGCTCGCCCATGACGGCTGCGCTTTGAACCGGCAGCGCCGCAGCCAGAGGGGCCTCGACAGAACTCAGGGGTCCCCGGGGCCAGGTAGGTGGGTGGCAGGGAGAGCTGGGGCAGGCTGGGAGACCCTGGGGGGTCCTGCTACCCCCAGGTGCCAAGGGGGCCAGCGTGGGAACTGCTGCCATTGCAGGGGACAGCGTCCTGTGTGGAGGGGCTGTGTGATGGGGGGGGTTGTCCCCTGGCAGGTCTTCTGCTCTCGTGGGATGAGCTGGGGGGTGCAGTCACTGAGGCCGGCTGCTCCCACCCGTTTTCCAGCCAGGGATCATGGCAGATGCCGAAGATCCCCCACGTGCCATCGGCGGTGATGCCACGGAGGCTCCAGGGGATGATGGGTCCCTCCAGAACGATTCCTTCCCGCTCTCCTCTCTGGCCAACCTGTTTGAGAGTGAGGACACCCCATCCCCCGCCGAGGCGGCCCGGGGCCCCCCAGGTGGTGGGGATGGAAAGCAAACCCTCCGCATGAAATTCCACGGAGCCTTCCGGAAAGGTGCCCCGAAGCCCATGGAGCTGCTGGAGGCCACCATCTACGAGTCATCCGTGGTCCCTGCGCCCAAGAAAGCGCCCATGGACTCTCTGTTCGACTACGGCACCTACCGCCACCACCCCAGCGAGAACAAGCGCTGGCGCAGGAGGGTCGTGGAGTGAGTATGGTGATGTCTGTGTACCCTGGTGCCAGGGGAGTGACGGGGGGGACACCCTGGCTGTGCTGTGTGTGGCACATCCCATGGGATGGGGATGGGGATGGGATGGGATAGGACAAAGTCCCCATGGGATTTTAGAGTGCTTTGGACAGGGACACACAGACACACAGACACAGACACACACACACCCCAGGCCCACTGCCACGCCGTGGTGTGGGTCTGCAGCCCCACGGTGCCGTGGGATGGGGTGGGATGGGGATGGGGATGGGATGGGATAGGACAAAGTCCCCATGGGATTTTAGAGTGCTTTGGACAGGGACACACAGACACACAGACACAGACACACACACACCCCAGGCCCACTGCCACGCCGTGGTGTGGGTCTGCAGCCCCACGGTGCCGTGGGATGGGGTGGGATGGGGATGGGGATGGGATGGGATGGGACAAAGTCCCCATGGGATTTCAGAGTGCTTTGGACAGGGACACACAGACACAGAGACACACACAGAGACACACACACACACCCCAGGCCCACTGCCACGCCATGGTGTGGGTCTGCAGCCCCACGGTGCCGTGGGGCCGGGCCCGTGGCTCCCCTTCCCCCTTGCTGGCGCCGTGAAAGAGTCTCTGTGCGCCCAGCCGCTCCCTGGCCGGGGCGGGCGTCTGGCTGCCCGGCATGAAAGGGCTTTTCAGGAGGACCTCCCGCCCTCCCTGCGCCAGGAAACGCAGCCNGGCGTCTGGCTGCCCGGCATGAAAGGGCTTTTCAGGAGGACCTCCACCCTCCCTGCGCCAGGAAACGCAGCGGGGGGGGGGGCAGCCCAGTGCGCACAATGCCCGTCTGTGCCAGGCACCTGGGGCGGCCACCGAGGCTGTCCCCACCCCAGGAGTGTCCTGTGCCCCGGTGGGAGCTCCGTCCCCTGGGTGGGCTGGGATACAGGTGGGTGGAGGGGGGTGGGATGCCCGACATGCCCCCCCACCCCCGGAGATCCCTGGCTGAGGCAGCTGCTGTCCCTCCTCTCGCTGCTCCGGGTGCCCAGAGCTGGCCGGTTGTCCCCAGTCTGTCCCACTTTCACCGACTGCTCCGACCGGTCTGGTTTTGCCGGCAGCACTGGAGCGTGGCCGAACCCACAGCCTGGCACTGCTGGGGGTGGGGCACGGCTGGGGGCACGGCCATGGCCCCGAACGCTGCAGCACCCAGCTGGGAGCTGGCAAGGTGCCCATGTGGTTTATACAGGGGGGTGGGATGCTGGGAGTGCTGGGATGCTGTGGGTGGTGAGGCTGCCCTGGCCCCATGGGAGACCCTGGCTGGGGGGTGCTGGGGTCCTTCACCAGCAGCTGAGCATCCTCAAGCTCGTGTCACCGGTGGGAAACCACAGCAGCAGCTCCGGCCCCCAGCACTGGCACTTCTCCTGCAGGAAGCAGGTGCCAGGCACGAAGGGGCCAGCTCCCACCCCGCCCCCCGTCCTCAAGGTCTTCAACAGACCCATCCTCTTCGACATCGTGTCTCGGGGGTCCCCGGCTGGCCTGGATGGGCTCCTCTCCTTCCTCCTCACGCACAAGAAGCGCCTGACAGATGAGGAGTTTCGAGGTGAGCACCTGGGGCCACCCCAGTCCCGGGACCCTGCAGTGCCAGGCCTGTGCCAGGCCACCACTTGTCCCCCTGTCCCCACAGGGGTGATGATGCACAGCCCTGGCACAGTGGGCTGTGACACATCGTGCCGTGACACGATGTGTCATGGGATTTGGCCAGGGAGTGGCCAGGGATTTGGTGCTGGGTACCCCCACAGCCTGGCGGGGGGGTCTCATCCTGGCCCCTCCTCAACTCTCTGCCCCCAGAGCCCTCCACAGGGAAGACCTGCCTGCCCAAAGCTCTGCTCAACCTGAGCGGGGGCAGGAATGACACCATCCCCCTTCTCCTCGACATCGCCGAGAAGACCGGGAACATGCGGGAGTTCATCAACTCACCCTTCAGGGATGTCTACTACCGAGGTGGGGAGTGGTGGGGTGGCCACTGGGCAATGGGGTCCCTGGGGGGGCTCGGGGACTGGAGCAGCTGTGATCCCACAGAGGATGGAGGGTGCTGGAGGCTCGGGGACCAGAGCGTCGAGGTCCCTGGGGATGGCAAGGGGGAGCTTGGGGACTGAAGCAACGGGTGCCCTGGGAAGGGACCTGAGCTGTCATGGGGTGACATGGGGGCTGATGGGCACGGGGGGCACAGGTCAGACAGCCCTGCACATCGCCATCGAGCGCCGCTGCAAGCACTACGTGGAGCTGCTGGTGGAGAAGGGGGCGGACGTGCACGCCCAGGCCCGAGGCCGCTTCTTCCAGCCCAAGGACGAGGGCGGCTACTTCTACTTCGGTGAGTGGGCTGGGGACACCCCGGGGACACACCCCGGGCAGGGCGACGGGAGCCCCAGGACGTGCTGTCCCCCGCAGGGGAGCTGCCCCTCTCTCTGGCCGCCTGCACCAACCAGCCCCACATCGTGCACTACCTGACGGAGAACGCGCACAAGCAGGCGGACCTGCGGCGCCAGGACTCGCGCGGCAACACGGTGCTGCACGCCCTGGTCGCCATCGCTGACAACACCCGCGAGAACACCAAGTTCGTCACCAAGATGTACGACCTGCTCCTCGTCAAGTGCGCCAAGCTCTTCCCCGACACCAACCTGGAGGCGCTGCTCAACAACGACGGCCTCTCCCCGCTCATGATGGCTGCCAAGACCGGCAAGATCGGGGTACGGTGACACCCACCCACCCTCAGCTGCGTCCCCAATCGCTGTGCTGGGACCCAGCTGCTCTGGGCTGAGCCCTGTTGCGCTCGATGCATGTCTGGTGCAGCTTCCCACTGCTTGGAACCCTGCACATGCAGCCTATTAACCCGGCTAATTAACCCCTTCTGTGCTCCATCCTTCCTTTAATTAAACACAGGCCCTCAGCACACCCCTTCCTGCTCCTTGGAGGGGACACAGGGTGTCATTAAAACTGCAAAAGCCACACTGTTCTGGGGGGCTGCCCGCTGTGACAGTGTCCCTGCACCCCAGAAGCTCCCCAGGACCCTCCCTCCAGGCTGCAGGAGGGGTTTGGGGTGTGCAGCAGCATAGGAGGAGCTGCCTGGGGTGCGGTGGGATGAGAGCAGGGTGCCCTGAGCAGGTGGGGGTCTGGCCACGGGTGAGCAGCCCTCTGTCTGTCAGATCTTCCAGCACATCATCCGTCGGGAGATCGTGGACGAGGACGCCCGGCACCTCTCGCGGAAGTTCAAGGACTGGGCGTACGGCCCCGTCTACTCGTCCCTCTACGACCTCTCCTCGCTGGACACCTGCGGGGAGGAGGTCTCCGTGCTGGAGATCCTCGTCTACAACAGCAAGATCGAGGTGGTGGGAGCTGGGGTGGGGTGGGGGGAGCGCCAGGAGGAGCGCAGGGTCAGGTCCCTGCTGACAGCACCCCCTGTCCCACCAGAACCGCCACGAGATGTTGGCCGTGGAGCCCATCAACGAGCTGCTGCGTGACAAGTGGCGCAAGTTCGGGGCCGTCTCCTTCTACATCAGCGTGGTCTCCTACCTCTGTGCCATGGTCATCTTCACCCTCGTCGCCTACTACCGCCCCATGGAAGGCCCTGTGAGTGGTGGGCACAGCCCCAGGGCCAGCACCTCCTGGTGCCATGAGCAGCCCTGCCGGCCCCGTGGGGCTGAGCTCTGTCCTCTCCCCACAGCCCCCCTACCCCTACACCACCACCGTCGACTACCTGCGCCTGGCTGGGGAGATCATCACCCTTCTCACCGGCATCCTCTTCTTCTTCACCAATGTTAGTGTGGTGGGGTGTGGTCCTCCTGTGGGGTGGCCAAACCCTCACGGTGTCCCCCCTGTCCTGAGGCATCAGCCCCTGTTGTGATGCCCCCGACACTGCCATGCTGGGCTTGCTCCCCTGACCCACCCCCAACCTCTGTCTTCTCTTCACCAGATCAAGGACCTGTTCATGAAGAAGTGTCCAGGTGTCAACTCCTTCTTCATAGATGGCTCCTTCCAGCTGCTTTAGTACGTGGGTGGACCCTGGGGCCACACCAAGCCGTGGCACCCCCGGGGCTGGCCAGGGATGGTGGCTGTTGATGCAGGGCCTGATCCTGGCTCGTCTCCAGCTTCATCTACTCGGTGCTGGTGATCGTCACGGCGGGGCTGTACCTGGGTGGCATCGAGGCATACCTGGCTGTCATGGTCTTTGCGCTGGTGCTGGGCTGGATGAACGCTCTGTACTTCACACGGGGGCTCAAGCTGACGGGCACCTACAGCATCATGATCCAGAAGGTCCGGTGGGGTGGTGGGATGTTCTCCTTCCCCAGCAGACATGGGTCTCCTAGGGCTGCATGACCCACGGGGAGGCTCCTCCCAGCTTTCCTTCAGGGTTCCTTGCCCTGCACCACGGCACCATCGCCAAGCCACTTGGCACCATCGTGGCTTGGCCATGGTGCCGTGGTGCAGCACGTGGCTCCCTCTCCATCACTTGCAGATCCTCTTCAAAGACCTTTTCCGCTTCCTCCTGGTCTACCTGCTCTTCATGATCGGCTACGCGTCAGGTGGGTGCCTGGCCGGCGAGTCGGGGTGCAGGGGAAGCCCATGGGTGGGCTCAGCCTTTGCCTCCTCTTCCAATGGGGAGGGAGAGGTACTTGGCCAGCGTGGAGCCATTGGGGGGCTGTTGGGGACCCCACCCTTGCCGCTGCCCCCGCAGACCCACCGTCCCTGTCCGTTCTCCCCCAGCGCTGGTGTCCCTCCTCAACCCGTGTCCCAGCAGCGAGTCCTGTGGTGAGGATCAGTCCAACTGCACGGTGCCCACCTACCCCTCCTGCCGGGACAGCCAGACCTTCAGCACCTTCCTGCTCGACCTCTTCAAGCTCACCATCGGCATGGGTGACCTGGAGATGCTCGAGAGCGCCAAGTACCCTGGTGTCTTCATCATCCTCCTTGTCACCTACATCATCCTCACCTTCGTGCTCCTCCTCAACATGCTCATCGCTCTCATGGGTGAGACCGTAGGCCAAGTCTCCAAGGAGAGCAAGCACATCTGGAAGCTGCAGGTACCACCTTGAGCAGGGGGCTCCAGGGGCTGCCTGTTCCTGGGGGGGCTGCAGCACCACGGCACCCCAAACTCCTTTGAGGCAGCACCACCTGGGTGAGGGACCCCCACGCCTCTGTGGCCAAGGGGCTGAGGGGTCCCTGGTGTCCCTGGCAGTGGGCCACCACCATCCTGGACATCGAGCGCTCCTTCCCCGTGTTCCTGCGGAGAGCGTTCCGCTCAGGGGAGATGGTCACCGTGGGGAAGGGCACCGATGGGACACCTGACCGCCGCTGGTGCTTCAGGTAATGGGGGCCTGGGGGGCCCTGGGGAGCCAAGGACTGGGTGAAGCTGAGCCTCTCTGCTGCAGTGAGCAGCTTTTTGGGGTGCTGGTACCATTCTCTGGGTAGTCTGCAGTGATCTGGAACTGGGAGGGGACATTGCTGGCATGGGGACAGCGCGGGGATGCAGGAGCTGCCATCCCAGCTCCACACAGCACCTCTGGGTCTGACCTTCCCCATAGGGTGGATGAGGTGAACTGGTCCCACTGGAACCAGAACCTGGGCATCATCAGCGAGGACCCGGGCAAGAACGACACGTACCAGTACTACGGCTTCTCCCACACCGTGGGCCGGCTGCGGAGAGGTGAGTGTGGTGTGGTGGGCTGGGAACATCCCTTGGGATGCTGCTCGCAGGCTCTGCTGAGCCTGGGGAGCAGGACCACCCCCCCACCCCAGCAGCAGGACCCCTGGGGGTGACCAGCAAGTGGGGAGCAGCCACATGCTCCCGGCTGCCGCAGACTCCGGCCGTGCCCGCAGATCGCTGGTCGACGGTGGTGCCGCGCGTGGTGGAGCTCAACAAGAGCTGCCAGCCGGAGGACGTGGTGGTGCCCCTGGGGACCGTGGGCACAGCGGAGACACGGGAGCGGCGGCACGGCCAGGCCTCGAGCTCCCCACTCTAGCACAGCAATGCAGGAGCCAAAGGACTCTGCCCGAGCCCCCAGCTTGGCCCCGGCACAGCCGGCAGGATCATGGACCGGACCGGACCGGACCGGACCGGACCGGACGGTGCTTGTCTGCTCCTCAGGGAATTGTGCAGCCCCTGTCCCCCTGGCAGCTGCTGTCCCAGTGGGTGTCCAGCCCGGATGGGGGGGTCCCAACCCTGCCCCAGCAGTGCTGGGGGGTCTCTGGCTTCCACAGACGAGCTCCAGTGGCTCCGCTTTGCTTTGCTGCACCGGGGCTGTTGGCTGTGCCGTGCCAGGAACCTCTGCCATGGGCAGGGTGGGGGAGCGCGGCCCCACCAAGGCCGATGGCTTTTGCCACCCGTTTTTGCACAGGATTTATACGACTATTTATTCAGTAATAAAGAGTGAGACCTGCCACTGCTGCCTCCTGGCTCTGGCTGGGAGAGCGGGGCTGATGGAGGGTTGTCAGGGGAAGAGGAGCCCACTGCTCCCTGCCCCATGCCATGCCGTGCCATGCTGTGCCATGCTGTGCCATGCTGTGCCATGCCGTCAGGTGATGGGCCCCTCTTGCAGTGCCCTGTGCTGCCCAGAGCCTGCTGCCACCTGGCAGGGCACCATGAGGGTGCAGAGCCCACAGGACACGGGGCAGAGACCCTGTGAGGCACCGAGCAGCAGTGGGGCCGTGGGTGGCTGCACCATCTGGCATTGCCCTCCTGCCACTGCCCAGGAGATGGGGGAGCCCGGCCCTGGCAGCTCTGCGCTCAGCCGGTGCTGCACGGCCAGGAGCAGGCTGAGATACACCAGGACAGAGCAGGTGTGAGTTACACCAGGACAGAACAGGGCTGAGATACACCAGGACAGAGCAGGGCTGAGTTACACCAGGACAGAATAGGGCTGAGTTAGTTACACGGGTACGGAGCAGGTGTGAGTTAGTTACACAGGTATGGAGAAGATGTGAGTTACACCAGTATGGAGCAGGTGTGAGTTACATCAGTATGGTGCAGGGTTGAGTTACACGGGTACGGAGTAGGTGTGAGTTACACTGGTACGAAGCAGGCGTGAGTTACACAGGTATGGAGC
>VXBZ01007440.1:0-15324 GCA_013399135.1 Heliornis fulica | reverse complement strand
CAAGCAGCGGCGGGGAGCCCCGAGGGTCCTGAGCCCCCCGTGTCTGTGCACTGACATTTCCTCTCTCTCTCTCTGACCCTCTTTCTGTTCTCTCCCTTATCTCCAATAATGTCACTGCCTCTTCGGCATCCAGTCACCGGAGCAGAAAGCAGCCACCGCTGACACAGATTGCNCAATGTCACGCAAGGGGGTGTGGAAAAGTGGGGTTTGGGGTTTTTTCTTTTTAAACACAAAGCGTTTTCCTTCTTGCTGGTGAGGAGGATGGGTGTTGTGTGTGCCCCCACCCCAACCCTGGGAAAGGCCAGAGCACAGCACCCCCTCCCCTCCCACGCTGGCTTGTAGAGGCCAACCCAGCCTCGTTAGTCTTTCTGCAAAGCTTGTAATGTGAAAAATGAAGCTCAAGAAAAATTAGCCAAATTAGCAGGCTAATCCTTCAGAGACAATCACTGCTCTGCTACACAGCCACAGGACGAGGCCGGAGAGAGCGGAGCGGCAGCGCCGACCCCACGTGTGGCTGTGGCACGGCCGTGGGGAGAGGAGGGGAAGGGTCCATGGGGAGAACACGCTCGCTGGGCTTAATTCCTGCTTCAATTCTGCCCCCCCAAGCAGCAACCTGCGGGGACAGGCAGGGCTGGAGCTCCTGCTGCACCCAGCATGGCCCCTGGGGACAGACCTGGGGGAGCAGCTGCTTCTGCACCCACCCCATGGTGCAGGGATGGGGTCTCCTGCACCCACCCCATGGCGCCAGGGGTCTCCTGCACCCACACCACGGTCCCAGGGATGGGGTCTCCTGCACCCACCTCATGGCACCAGGGATGGGGTCTCCTGCACCCACCCCATGGCACCAGGGATGGGGTCTCCTGCACCCTGCCCCATGGTACAGGGATAGGGTCTCCTGCACCCACCCCATCCATGCCATGAAGTAGGTGGGTGAAGCTGTGGGAAGTGCCAGAGGTGGCTGCAAGTTGGTGCAACCAGAGAGGTGATTCCCACGGTGAAGTTGGTTCAGGGCAGGTGCCACAGGCACCATTATCACCATGCTGGTGGTGAGGGGCCGGTGAAGGTTCGGATGGAGCCGGGGGAGGGAGAGCTGGGACAGGAGGGAACGGGCGCTCCCCTGGGTGCAGGAGGATGTGAAATCCCCGTGTACTCCCAACAAACTGGGACTGGCTCCAGCTGCTGACTTCAGCAGCTCTGGTGCCCACAACACAAGGAAGGAACTGCTGGGCTCTGGTACAGCCCCGGCAGCAGGGTGGGCAGCAACTCCCTGCCTGCAGCCCCGGGTGGGCACAGCCTCACAGAGCCCAGCCCGGGGGTCCCCTCTGCCCACCCACACTCAGCCTGGGAACATCACCCAGGGGAGTGGAGCAGGATGAGCAGAAGCTGGAGGAAACCTCCAGGGGTGGCTGGAGGCATCCCAGGGAGCACAGCTTGCACCAGCTGAGCACGCCCCAACGCTGCCTCATCCCACAATTCAGATGTGGGATGTGCCACTGCTGCACCTCCACCACCCCCACACACCAGAGACGGCTGAAACTTTGCAGGGAAAAGGGTCCCATGTTGCAGGATCCCACAGGATCAGCGAGGACACACACCGCAGCAGGGACAGCGCGGTCCCCAGGAGCGGGACAACCGGCTCCACTCACCGCCTGCAGTTACGATTTCAACCAGCAAACGGGTATTTCCATCCCGTTCCTCTTCTCTGTGCTCACCCAGCGCTGGCACCGCGGCCCCAGGACAGCGGCTGACAGGGTCAGCCCCAGCCAGGCTGCTCCAAGCCGAGTTCCAGCCGGATCCCGCGTTTCTTTGTGCTAACCGGGAGGAGCAGCAGACACGTCTGGGCGTGGGGGGAGAGACTCACATTGATTACACTGTATTAGAAAACAGTAAATTATTTATCAGGCTTTCTGACTCGTGATTAGCGTAAAGCCGCTCCCGGATGCAAATTGGAATTGTAATTAGACGTGTAGAACCCAGCAGCTGAAGCCTGTGTTTACCGACGCAGTGTAAAGTACTTTTTCCCTTTTGTACCCGGTGTAATTATCAAAGAACACTTTGCACATAAAACCCCATCACCGTTTATTGGAGCCAGAGACAGCTTTACACCCCAGCAGCCATCTAGAGCCGGTCACCACCACGCCGCCTGCATTCCAGAGCGAGTACCACGACTTCTCCTCCTTGGATGTCTGTTCCTCCTGCCCTGGAAGGGGCAGGTGAGCTCCCTCTCACCCCTGCCAACTGATTACTCAGTGCTGAATGAAGCTGTTTGTGAACAGAACCCCCAGCGCCGAAAAATAAACCAACCTCAAACCAACCAGACACACGGGATAAAACAAAACCTCTTGGGTGGGTACAGAGAGACCACGCATCAGCTCACTGCTTCAGGGCACTGGGGCTTCAGACAGGTCCCTGCCCGTTGCCCTCGGGTCTGTGGTGCAGATCAACATCTCAGGAGTCAGAACTGCAGTTAGAAGCTGAATGGTGTTTTGGGTCTGTAGTCTGCCAGCTGCAGTTTGTTCAGGGTGGGTTTGTTCAGGGGTTTTATTGTTCCTGTTTAAAACCAACGGCTGCAAGCTCAAAGGAATCAGTGTCGGCTCTGCCTGAGCTCTGCCCTGGCTGTGATGTGATCTGCACACCCAGGGACAAGGACACGCTGGTCTGAAGCGTGGGACAGCCATTACAAGTAGGAACAACCAGACTCACTTTGCCTTTGGCCACCCTGCTCGAACCAGACCTCAAGCACAGGAACAGGACTGAGGAAAGAGTGAAAACTGCAGTGATTTCACCAGATTCTTTCACTTTAATAATCCAGCTGTAAATTAGTAGTAGACAAGAGGTTTAAAGGTTTCCTTTCCGCTGGGAACTGCGGTCCAGGAGAAACAGAGCCCTTGAAGTCAAGCCCTGAGCTGCCAAGGTGCTTTTCACCCTAAAAACATCGAAGTGCTGTGCTCATCCGCCTCGCTGCCCGCCCGGGATGCCAAGGGAGAAGGGAAGAGAGACCACACGCATCCAGAGCACAGGAACCAAGCAAAGCATCACTACTCCCACCAGAGCCCAGCCAAGCCCCTCTCCTGCTGCCCCTTGGGATCCACACAGCAGCTGAGCCAACTCAAAGCCGGGTTTTTGAGACTGCACCAAGCTCAAGCACAAGAAGTCGCTCCCAGTTCCTCCTTGTAGCCCCACTCCCAGTGACACCAAGCCCAAAACTGGCTCCGCGCCCGCGGCTGGAGACCCACGGCCACGCAGGGGAGTGGGACCAAAGTTTCCAGGCACAAGGGCGCACAGAGCTCCCTCTCTCTCTGTCTCAATCTCTCTCCAAGGACACGGTGCCAAGAGCTCAGCCTTGCCAGAGGCAGCAGCTTAACTCTCGGAGAGCGCGTGCAGCACTTGGGCGTTTAAAGACGAGGAGGAGTGCAGGGTCACCCCGGGGGCCCCCATGTTGGTCTCCCAGCATTCAAATCCACAGGCACATAAGTCTCGCTTGGCTGCTTCCACGGCCAGCGGGGAGGTGTCTGCCAAGAGGAAGGCGAGAGCAGCCAGTCAGTCGTCAGGGCCACCCACTGGAACAGGGCTGACACCCCAAGAGCTGACACACACAAGTGAACGCACTGAACCCCCCCACAGCCTGTATGTGGCACTGAAAACCACGCTGCCAGGCTCACCACACGGCTTCACAGCCCTCTGCTTCCAAACCTGAGCCTGCCCACGGGAACAAGGGGAGGATCAGGGGGTGAGGAGGGGGTTACTGACCTGGTCTCAGCAGGGTGATGCCGCAGCCGCCCCCGCCAGCCCCGGTCAGTTTGCTGTGCAGGCCGTGGGACGCCGTCACCCGGCACAGCCTGTCCAGGGAGGGATGGCCGACCCCGAGCACGTTCAGGTGGTGTTGGTTTATATCAAAGAGTTCCTAAAAGCAACCAGATACAGATGAGATGAGTGACACAGGGTCTCTACAGCCATGGCTCCCACTCCAGCACAGGGGAGCTGTGCTGCCTTCCCACAGCCACCACATTTCCACAGGGAGCCTGGTCACGGCACATCTCAGGCCCAGCAGCACAGGGCAGCGAGGTGGAGGGCAGGGGCTGAGCCCTGTGCTGCTCATCTGTCCCTGTCCCCACTCTTGATGTGTGACAGTGGTACACCAGCCTCCTGGAGCTCTTCACTCAGGGAGGACTGAGAAAATCCTGGTCACTGCAAGCTGGCAATTATTTCAGGTGCCAAATCAGAGCTCCCCGATGCCTCCCGCCCGCGTCGCCTCTCCCCGTCACACGAGCTGCGAGTAGGAGACTCCACAAGCCCCCTCACTGGCGTGGGAAGGGCAGGAAGCCAACATCTCTCATTCCTGGCTGTCACCCTGCCCTGCTCTGCGATCCATCCAGCATAACTAATCCAGGGCACTTCTGGCACAGCCAAGCCCGAAACGGCATCGCTGGGGAGGCAGCGTGGAGCCACCTCCCCTCGTCTGCGTGGCGCAGCACGGGCAGGTCCTGGGCTGTGAGCCAAGGGGCCTCTTGCAGCAGCACGCTGGGAACCTGGCACCCTGAAGAAGGGTGGAGAGGGCCCTCCCTCTGGGGGAGAGAAGCCACTCTCCAAGAACATCCCTGCTGCGCTGCCCGGCCAGCCCCAACCCTGCTGCTCTGGGAGAAAGCGCCACGGCAGCCAAGTCCAAACGGCCCAAGTGCTGGACACTCCCCACCCCCAGAGGTGGACCTGGAGCTGCTCCCCTCCCAGTACTAGAGGAGAGGAGTTAAGGAGCAGAGGGGAGGGCTTGGGATGCACTCAGAGAGGGAGCTCTGCACTGGAGTGGGCCCAGCCCCTTCCAAGCCCATCAGCACCAGAGGAAGCTCCTTCTCGACAGCACTAGTCTGACACCACAACTCCATCAGCTTCCCCAGCTGTCCCATGGGGTGTCACCAGCATGGAGACGGGACCAGTCCCAGAGAGGGTCCCCTAACAGGAGCCCCCAGCACCCTCCACCATCCAGGTGCAGGCAGGGAGCAATGGGAGCCAGGAGCTATTNACGCTGGGAACCTGGCACCCTGAAGAAGGGTGGAGAGGGCCCTCCCTCTGGGGGAGAGAAGCCACTCTCCAAGAACATCCCTGCTGCGCTGCCCGGCCAGCCCCAACCCTGCTGCTCTGGGAGAAAGCGCCACGGCAGCCAAGTCCAAACGGCCCAAGTGCTGGACACTCCCCACCCCCAGAGGTGGACCTGGAGCTGCTCCCCTCCCAGTACTAGAGGAGAGGAGTTAAGGAGCAGAGGGGAGGGCTTGGGATGCACTCAGAGAGGGAGCTCTGCACTGGAGTGGGGCCAGCCCCTTCCAAGCCCATCAGCACCAGAGGAAGCTCCTTCTCGACAGCACTAGTCTGACACCACAACTCCATCAGCTTCCCCAGCTGTCCCATGGGGTGTCACCAGCATGGAGACGGGACCAGTCCCAGAGAGGGTCCCCTAACAGGAGCCCCCAGCACCCTCCACCATCCAGGTGCAGGCAGGGAGCAATGGGAGCCAGGAGCTATTCAGGTGTCTGTCACATCCCCTTTTCCTTGCTCCGCACCCTGCCGACACCGCGCCAGAGGGGACGAGGCAGAAATAACCCCTGTCCCCGCTCCTGAGCGCTCCTGTGCCGTGTTTAAACCAACACAGGGAGGGGAATGAGCCAGTCACTCACACACACACATCCCAAGCTCCGTGCTGGGCCGGACAGACGTCCATCTAGAGGCCTCTTTATGTGCCTGAGTGAGGGCACCGCACGGCCTACGGTGATCCAGGACACCTGTCACCTCCCGATCCAAAATCAGCCAGGAATTGGATGACACCTTATCACACAGCAGACTAGTTCAACAGCTCAAATACAACACTCTCCACAACTGCACCTTTCAGAAACAGACTAATGTATATATATATGCTGCATATAATCAACTGTGCCTCTGCAGGCTCGTCAAGCACGAGACAAACCAACAGCAACCAACCGCCGCTCGCTGTGGCGCCGCTCCCCGAGCATCGAGGGCGTCAGAGCAGCCCTGCAAACACGGGGGGTCTCACAGCACACTCTGAATCAGCTCTCCTTTTCTCCACCCCCCTGATAATTCGGCTTTATGGTGGCAAGGAGGTGTGTGAGGTTGTGCTACCCCACCCTGACAGCTCAGGCCTCCTTACCCACCCTGATGGGCACAGAACCCCACCGCCCTCTTGGTGCAAAGGGAGAAGGGATGAATCCCAGGGGAGACCCTCCTGTGCTTGCTGCCCACAGACAGGGAGGCGGAACAGAGCCTGAAGCGAGGAGGAGAGCGCTGCTCCCACTAACAGCAGCCTCACACCACTGTGGGACCTCAGCTCCCTGTCCCACCCCACAGCACCCCCCTGCACCCCCCTTGCACACAGGACCAGGCCAGGTTTAGCTGAGATGCTGCCACACCCCCTCACCCCGTGGTGGGATGAGCTGGCAGGATGGTGCTCTCAGCACTTGGAAGCACTGTCTGCTGCACCACAGCAGCCTCCCCTACTCCAAACAGAGCCAAGACAAGCACAGATCTCTGAATGCACCTCGTGCATCAACGTCAGGTCAGCTCTGGGCACAGCTCTGTTCATTATTCTCCTGAGCCAGGATGAAAGCAGAGCAATGGGAGCTGGCTCACAACCAGTCCATCACAAACCAGTGGCTGCTGGGCTCTCTGCTCTTCGCTCCAGCCCTGGCAGTGACAGAGCTGCTGCTTCAGAGGCAGTGACTGCCAGAAGGAGCGTGGCTGGCCCTCAGCGTCGCAGCCCGAACTCACACCACGTTTCTTTGCAGAGGGAAACACAATTTCCCAGCTACAGGTCCACAAAGCAGCAGGTCTGCTCCCTCCCCATGCACTGCTGTGGAGAGACACCGGCTCCTCTCTGTCCTTTAGCTCCAGGAAGGGCATTAAAAGCAGCACACACAAGACCACAGCTTCACTCCAAGCTGAACATTTCCTGCTATCAATTATTTTTTAGACCTAATGTTCTTTAAATGACATTTTGATGTTCAACAGTAACAGTGTCTAAAAATACTGGCGAGCAAGCCCCTTACCTCCAGCACAGGGTAATGCTCTGGTGATGGATTTGCAGGCATCGCTTCCAGAACACTTTGGCACTCCTGAGAAATTGCATCGATGGAGTCCAGCACTGGGTTCATTATAGCAGGGAACTGAGGAGGTGGGGAAGGCAAGATGTGAGGAGACTGCTCTTCACTGATCTTCCAACACTGCTGGGATAGAACCAGCCCCCCTCTCTCAGAGCCGGGTGACTCCTCACCCCGGCTGGGGCTACTCGTTCACAGAGAAACCCGGTGCAGAGCAGGGAGTTGCTCCCACCTCCAGAAACCAGAGGGAATCTGGCCACAGGGACTATTCTTCTCATGGCTGTGATTTATGGCAAGCCCTGCTAGTGCTGGAGAAAGGGAGGGATGAGCTGAACCCCCATTCCCAGGGCAGCTGGGTGCTAGCTAGCCGCAGGCAGGAATGCCATGACCACAGGAGGGACCTCCTGGAGACCCCCACAAAACCTGCAGGACACCCCCCCCCACCCTCGAAGGGGATCTGAGCTTGTGAGTGTTATCTCCCCACCCCAGCACCCATCTCAATCCCTGCAACCAGGCAGCAGTGCACCTTCAGAACTTTCTCCTTGACCCCAGCCACCAGGACCTTGGTGCTCCGAGGGACTTTAGTGTTGGTCAGCAAGATCCTCAGCATCGGCACCCTGGAAGCAACCAGAGATACCTGCTCAGTCCTCTCCTCTCCTTCACAGCCCTCCAGCAGCTCCCAAGCCCCAGACAGCTCCTGCCTCAAGGGGCCTGTTGGAGCAAGACACCCAAATTAAGAAGCCCCATTAGTTGTAGGGATGTTCAGCAGGTGCTGGCTGGGTTCAGGCTTGCTGCTCCTGGGTACAATGAAGAGCTCTATAAATAGGACTGTAATGTATTTACCAAAAATCCATGTTTTTCAAGCAAAATCCTCCCTCTGAAACACTACCTGCACGAGTAGCCAGCAGTGGCCATTAACTGCTAATAGAGCAATTTCATGCACTGTGAAAGATTTTAATGGAGTCGGATTATGCTCCGCTGGCAGGAGGCAGAGGGAGCACACAGGACCTGGATTTGTCTCCACAGTCCAGCTCTCACAGCCCTACCACCAGGTAAGCAAAAAAAAACAACCCTCCCCCTCCCCACAATGTCATTTGCTGCCAGGAGCAGATCCCACTGCCCATAATGCCATGAAATTAATATTGATCCTTCGAGCTGTGTTCATCTGATGTCAGATAATGACCCAACGTTTCATTGTTCCCGTCCACCCCAAACCAAGAGAACACTCCAGCTCCCCCCACCCACGGCAAGATGGGGCCACCAAGCCCTTCCACCACGCTGTTAGTGACCTGCCATCAATCTCAGGCCCTGTGAGACCCACCCAAAGCCTCTCTGACATGTTCCACCCACCCTATCCAAGCGTTATTTTTAAACTCGACTATTACCTCTTTAATGGTGTGATTTTTCCTGATTGGTATCTCAGGGCTCCACCTAAAGTAAAATACATGCATTGTCTGGGTACACAGCAAGGAGAGAGATAACACAGCCTGGTAAGAGACAGAAGGTCTTTCATCTTTCCAGCTTCACCCAGAGCATATGACAGTAATTGCAAGAAACACCAGCTAAATGAACCATGTTCTCAGACAGCATGAATCTGCCTAACCCTGCTGACTTAATGAGAGGGTCTGGCTGGACATAGTTAACCCAGAGCCTTTCCCTTTGCTCTCCTCCACTCTGGGATCACATTAAAGATTTTTTTTTTTTTTAAAGCCAAAGAGTAGGACCAGCATTAAATCTTTAGTGGAGGGGGAAAAAAAAAAAAAAAGGAAAGAAAAAGAAGCCAGCAGCGATTCCCTGGGGCAGAGCCAAGTGCCCGGGTTTCAGCCTGGCCTGAACGTGTGCACTCGTGTCAGCAGTGGGATTTCATTGTCCAGAAGGAATGTCTCACTTGGCTCCTGCTTTTACAGAGGCACTGCGATTAGGTCTCATTAGAAAGATTATTAAAAGTCTCCAAGGACACTTCCAAACCACTTGGAAGTCGGTGCTAATTGAAACTAAATGACAGCTGTCCCCCCGCATTTGCTGCTGCATTATCCTCGGGACGGGATTAGGTTTCTTTGTTCACGCCAGAATGTTTAAGTATCGGTTATCCCAACAGGGTCTCTGCCCCTTGCACTTGCCCCGGGGTTGGGGGGAGGGGACACATCTCCGGAGTCCCCAGCTGGCTCCAGGCCCAGCCTGCAGATGGGGGAAGGATTCCCTCTGCTCGGGGGCCTGGATTTGGGGGTCCCCGCAGCAATCCCGAGCAAGCTTTATCATCTGCAGCAATGCAGCTTGTGGCACCCACTCAGCACCTTCCCACAGCTGATCCAGGCATGGTGGTGGCAAACAGAAATGCTGCTGCTGCTGTGCCACCCGCTCAGCACCGGGATCCAGCCCCAGGGAGCAGGAAACACGCACATACCCCAGGTCCCGACGGCGTTATCCACCCCCGAGGGATTGCCATGGATCACACGCTCCCCCTGGAAGGCCCAGCTGTTGATCAGGGTCAGCTCCTCCTCTGTCCACCTGAAAGGCAAGAGAACAACTCCAGTACAACAGAAACCAACATACTGAGTGTCAGAGAGAACCACCGGAGGCCACGGGAGATCCAAGAGCAGTGGGAACTGTACCAGACACCCTGTCACTGCAGGAAGCCCCAGCACCATGAATCCCCTCTGTGAGCTCCACTCTTTGGGCAGAGCGTGGGCATCGCTGTCAGCAGCACCTAACGGGCACTTGCTTTTCCACACACCTCATCCAGCTCCACGGGGGGAACCGGAGCTGCTCCATGGAGAGGGGTGGCACGAAGGGCACAACCTGCTGTGGCAGGCCTGTGGTGAGGCCAGAGCAGAGCCAGGGAGCAGATCCAAGCTCTGGCTTGGAAAACATCAGATTCAGGTGCTCACAAGCCCAGACCCTGCTGGCACAGTGTGTTACCACGGTGAGATCCTGCTCACGTGAGGCAGAGCGGGGTAGTTACAGACACAGGTGGTGCCACGGGAGAAACCACAGTGAAAGTCACTCTTCACACACACACAGCTTCAGCAGGCAGCTGCCAGCTGCAGAAGCCTCACAAATTGGGTCAAGAGGGACACTGAGAACCCGTTTACTGTCTCCAGGAAAGATTTTTGAGTTTGAGGGATTAACTCCAAATGCTTCGAGCTGCAATGGGCGCTGGAAGCACAGAAGGGAACCAACTGCAGGTCCAGAAGGTGTTATGCTGAACACAAAACCAGGTCTTTCTGCTGACTCAAAGCAGTCACATAAATCCAGGAGTGCTCTGATGGGTTAAATGCTGGCACAGAGTTTGGTGCTGGGTCAGGCTCCACAAGGATCAGAGCCCCTGGCTGAAGGTACTAATTAAGGGCTACAGGAATACAAAAAGCACATGCAGAGCTGGCAGTTACAAAGCAACTGCCTGCTGCAACTTCACCACAACCCCACCACAGCAATTTCTTCCCTCAGATCCTCTCAACACTCCCTTGCTGCTCCAGGTCTGCTTCTGCAAGGCACACCCCCACACCCACACCGCCAGCCCTCCCCGTCTCAAACCCACTTGCTCCACCCCAAGGACTCTCTCAAGCCCTGGCATCCCAAGGGAAGCTCAAACACCCATGGGGAGCCAGCCAGCACCCTGAGGTGACACGCTCTGGCTCACACAGGCACAGTGACACACATCTCTGACCCTGCCCTGTGACACAGCGCTGCCAGCTCGGCCGTCTGGACACACAACACGTGTCCAGAGATGCCGCATCGGGTATCCCAGCACCAGCACCACTCCACAGAGATCAGCACTGGCCTTTGGCTGATTGGTTTTTAGAACACAGTGCCCAGAACAGACATCACATGTCAGAGCAGAGCACCAACAAGGGGCTTCTGATCACCATGGAACAATGAGAACAGACACTGAGATGTCCTGCAAGACACCCGCTCTCCAGAAGCAGCTTCCTTCAGCTCCCCAACACCCTGCGCCTCAGCTGAACATCTTTATCCATCCCCACACACCTTTCCCTGTGCTTGCCAATATTTAATCTGTGAAGCACTCAGGAAAACAGCTCACACCACTGCTACTCAAAATAGAAGCGCAGTTTGCTGTAAACCACTTGTTTTTAATCCTCTTTGAGAGGCTGCGATTCTTCTCGACACAGGAGTCATTATATCACGCTGTTCTTTTCTTGCGACGTTAAGCAAAAACCTTCTGAAGTCTGACACCCCCATCTCTCACTTACCCCTCTGCATGCCAGCTGGAGAGAAAGGAAAAAAAAAAACCCAATCATAAAAGATGCTGTATTCAAGCAGAAAGCTCAGAAGCGTGAGGAGTGAAGACACCGTCGCTGCCTCGTTGGGAGCCGGCCCCGCGCTCCGCACGCCGTGAGACTGTTTGGGGGATTGGCCTCCACACAGCGTGAAAACCACTCCATGACCGTGTGTCTGGGTCAGGCTGCAAGCTCAGGGTTTGAAGCAGGGCACAGTCAGCCCTTCCTGCCATCTCAGTCCCACGGAAAGTCCTGCTGAAGCCAACCATGGAAGGTCACACCTGGCACCGAGCGCACGATGGACGGTTCTGCCGCTCCAGCTGCGACCCGCGTCTGGGGACAGAGCGGCCTCAGACACACACACGGCAGAGCAGGGTGGTTTATCCACACTGAACTCCAAGGGAGAGCAACCCAAGGGCAGAAGGAAAGAAAATCCCTTTCACCAGCCACTGATAAAGGGGAGACTCAGACAGGAGATCAGAAAGAAACAAACCACACGCAGGAAAAAAAAATAAAAATAGATTAATGTGAAAATGCACTAAAACCAGAGAGGATTCTCAGCTCCTCAAGGACTCAAAGTAAAACCTAGAAGATGCTCAGGGACAGAGAAGAAATAGAAGTTAAAAAAAATCACCACAAAGTGTATGTTTTATTTTCTTGGCAAAATAATGCTGGGTTGGTTTTTGGGTTTTTTTTTAATAGTATGTGTATCTTATACTGGAAAGGGAACAAGGTGCAAGTTCTACCACATCCTTGCACCCAGGAGAGGGAAACTGTACANGAAACCACACGCAGGAAAAAAAAATAAAAATAGATTAATGTGAAAATGCACTAAAACCAGAGAGGATTCTCAGCTCCTCAAGGACTCAAAGTAAAACCTGGAAGATGCTCAGGGACAGAGAAGAAATAGAAGTTAAAAAAAATCACCACAAAGTGTATGTTTTATTTTCTTGGCAAAATAATGCTGGGTTGGTTTTTTGGTTTTTTTTTTTTAATAGTATGTGTATCTTATACTGGACAAGGGAACAAGATGCAAGTTCTACCACATCTCTGCATCCAGGAGAGGCAAACTGTACACACACAATTCCCACAGGACAGGGAATTGTCCTTGTGCTGCTGGGAACACAGAGCAGCGAGTGGAGAGGAAGGGAAAGAGCGTGGCTCAGGGTGCCACTGCCCAGGAGGTGGCCCGAGGGACCGAGAGAGGGGCCGTGCCAGAGGCTGGCAGGTAAAAGGAAGGACAGGGGCACAGGGAGCAGAGCTGTCCCGGGGCTGAGCACCCAGAGCAGGGAGTGTTACCTGGCTGTGGACTCTCCCTCCTTCAGAGGACACGAGATGGCTCCACACGCCGTCAGCAGAGCCGCTGCCAAGCAAACGGCGTAAGCGGCACTTGAACCCAGCCCAGCTCCCGTGGGCAGCTCAGACCACACCAGTATGTCCATGCTGGGAACATCTCTGGAACACAAACACACAGGATGTCACACAACAACCCTTCTCAAGACAAGATTTCACAGGCAAAAGATGCCAGTTAGGCCAGATGACAGGAAAAGCCGGTTGAGACGTGGCAGCATGGGCACAGGGACACACACTGGGCACAGGGACACACACTGGGCACACAGCAGCTGCAGGAGAGCTCAGGCAGCACAGCCCTTGCTAAGCTGGTGCACAGCAAAGCCTTGCTGAATGGATCTACTGGATGTCACCAAGCTGCTGGCACAGGCACTCAGCAGCTAACACTGGTGTAGCACCATTAAGAGACTCCTCAAAGACTGCTGCAAATGCATTTTAAAACATATTTCTGAGTAAAGACTAATATCCCAAACCCCTAACACCCCTCAGGAGGACAAGCTGCTGGGGAAGGTGAGATCCCACCCATTTGTGTCCACACACCTTTCTCTGCTGATTGCAGCCAGGTTGTGTTACAGACCCCAACATCAAACCCTAGAGCTTTCCCCTGGCTGGTGATGAACTACAAAGGGATGGTTTTGGAGCAGGCTGGTGACAGCCCCAGGGCCATCACCAAGCAACAAGGAGACTGCAAAGCAAAACACAATGCAGCTAAGAACCAGAACTCTTTAACCTCTGACTTTCTGGCTGCAGCTACTGAATCAGGTTCTGGTTTGGATTAAAGCAGCAAGCAGCCTTGGGCACCTGCCCAGTAACTTACACCAGCACCACCAACAGCACCACTCAAGTTCAGAAACTGGAACAGCCTGGAGCTGGCTTTACCCCAGATTCTCACATTTTTAGAGATTTTCAGCTCTGAGAGATGGGACTTTGCTCAATGAACTCACAGCTCATCTCCATAGCAGGTTTCTTAATCTCAGCCAGGACAAAACGAGGTGCCTGCTGGAGAGAGGAATGTCTGTCTCTGCTGATGGCTCAGGAAGGGCAGGATGAAGTGCTCTAACACCTCACAGCTGGATGCCTAAATGAGAACAGATGATTCCCAGCCCACCTGCTTGGAGCACCCCACTCACCACACAGCTCAGCCCTGGGAGTGTCCCCCAAGGCACTCAGAGCCTAGATGAAGCTGGAATCTCCAGCAATGGATGGTGATCAACACTCAAAGGCATCAGATTTATTTTGGGGCAAGACATGGCATTTATTTTGGCAGCCTTACCCATACTTAGCTGAAACAGCCAGGCACATATAGAGAAAGGCAAGAGTAGCCAGGCTCTCAGGACCTGAGGCTTCGGCAGCGATCCCAGCAAACTCTCGCAGTGTATCCAGCTGTTCTGTGCTGGGGGACTCAGATCCATCCAAGTCAGCTATGGAAGCAAGCAGGGGAGAGTTCAGATGCTTAGAAACCAGGGAACTGTTACACTTGAAAGCAGCATCAACAAGAGCAACAGCTCCTGCTACAGCAGACAAACACGTGGCAGCAATTCCAGATTTCACCAACAAACTTTCTACCTGAGGGCTCATGACTCAATAAAAGCAAAGTCTCCACTGGCCACTCTGAAGACCTGGGGTGTCCACACCTGCACTGTGACCCTGTCTCCTTGCCCACTGCTCATCCACCACCACGTGGCAAGTCACAAACTCTCTGATAAAGAGCACAGATATTCAGATATACTCCCCATGAGTCCAGACTCCCAACGGCTGGGAGAAGGCATCGAGGCAAGAGAACCTCTGGTCAGTGCTGAGGGAGGTTACACACACTCTCTGCTTTCTGCTGAGCAAGCAGTGCTCACCAGGAGCACAGGACTAAGGACAGGTCCTCTGGAGGGAACTGGCACAACTGCCATTCAGGTGCTCTACCCAGTGCAGGCTGGGGCAGAGTGGCTGGAGAGCTCCTGGAGAAGGACCTGGGAGGGGTTGGTTGGCAGTGGCTGAACACGAGCCAGCACTGTGCCCAGGTGGCCAAGAAGGCCAAGGGCATCCTGGTCTGTCTCAGGAATGGTGTGACCAGCAGGAGCAGGAAAGGGATTGTCCCATTGTCCTCAGCTCTGGTGAGGCCATGCCTTGAGTGCTGGGTGCAGTTCTGGGCCCCTCACTCCAGGGAGGACGTTGAGATGCTGGAGCGTGTCCAGAGAAGGGTGACTGAGGGGAAGGGTCTGGAGCACAAGTCCTACGAGACCTTCTTGCTCTCTCCAAGTTGCTGNCAGGGTCAGGCTGGGGCTGGACTCGAGCTTGAAGGTCTCTTCCAACCCAAGGGATTCAGTGGTTCTATGATCCCAGTAACGGCTGGCCCTGTGTCCCTGCCCTCCCCAGAGCCCCCAGCTCAGAGCAGCCTCACAGAGACCCCTTTTCAGCCCCTAGGGACTTGGAGCATGAGGACAATTCGAGGGCCATTCACAGACACTTGGGGGGGTGTCACAAAGCCAGGCTGAAGTGGTGCAGGAGCCTGAGCTGAGGGAGTCACACACGTTAGTAAAGCACACCCCAAGCACGGCTAGAGAGAGCAAGGCCCCAGAGACCACCCTGGGGGAACAACCACCCCCCGGGGGAACAACCAGTCCAACCCAAGAGGAACAACTGAC
>VXBZ01007439.1:11667-25005 GCA_013399135.1 Heliornis fulica | reverse complement strand
GGACATGTTTCTGTGTGGTTTAACCCAGGTGTNGATGATATAGATATAGATATAGATATAGATAGATAGATAGATAGATAGATAGATAGATAGATAGAGATAGATATAATCTGTGGAAGCCTCCAGAATA
Organism: Heliornis fulica; assembly: GCA_013399135.1. Classification (NCBI taxonomy): domain Eukaryota; kingdom Metazoa; phylum Chordata; class Aves; order Gruiformes; family Heliornithidae; genus Heliornis; species Heliornis fulica. The sequence goes on along the minus strand of VXBZ01007439.1, from coordinate 24,875 downwards.
AGCTTGATGCATATAGAACAACTTATATACTGTAGTGAATGTAACTGCAAGCCATACCCTTATGTAAATCCTTCCACTGAACTCCAGCTTCCTGGCCAGAAGAATTACAACCATATCACCCCTGCTCTACTTGCTGCCTAGTGATTTTGCTCAAGGTAGCCCTTTCCTCACGATGTCTTTATACAGCAGATGTTGGCTGTTGCAAATATTTGCTCTTTATTGCACCTGTGATTAGGTATTTTATCCTTACTAATTATTATTGTCAGTCAAGGAAAGCGTGCAGAATTCAGTAAAATTTGCTAGGGATCCAATGGAGTTGTGATATTACATTGTTTGGTCTCTGGCATCATCATGGCCAGATTTTAAAACATAACTCCTGCATAAAATCAGTAACCTGAGTCTAACTATAGCATTTTGAGTCTCCTTCTTTGGAGACATTCAAGACCAATCTGGACATGTTACTATGTGATCTACTCTAGATGATCCTGCTCGGGCAGGGGGGTTGGACTGAGTGATCTTTCAAGGTCTCTTCCAGCTCCTAATATTCTGTGATTCTGTGATTTTCTCACAAATGCACCCAACCTCAGACTGAAGGCTTAGGAGCAGAGGGATGGGGAAATCAGGTCTGTTCTAGTATTTGTTACCTATGCTTTTCAACACTTGCTTGATAATCTAGTAAAAAGAAAATATTGGAAATGAGAGAGAATCTTAAGGTAAAACATCATCAAAATACACCTGCTTGGTTTTAAAACTTGAAAAAATGGACTAAGTTATTTTGCATAATACTTCTGTGATTTCCTCATGTGGTAAGAAATCCTCAGCATTATTTGTCATTTTAAGTACAGCTGGTCTATGACTGTTCTTTCTGGAAATGTATCCTCCATAAAAATATAGTTTATTTATCTATTCCGACAGAAATTTTTTGGTGCTCAAAAGGCTCTGCCAATATTTTTGTTTGTTTGCTAAAAATTCTTTTGATATGAATAATATTTTCACAAAATAATGAAAATGTCCACTAAGTCCATCTGCTCTGTCCCTGCTACATGCTATGTATAAACCAGACGGGTAGGTTCTGTCTCGTCTCTCCTCCAAGAAGTTATGAGCTTTGTTTCTTTTTGGCCAAGTAAATCACCTTCAATTTATAATTACTACCTGCTAACCCAAAGACATCAGCACTCTTCCTAAATGGTGTCTCCTTACTGAATTTCTACCAGTCCCCTGACAAGGATGGGATCCATGTTCCTGAGTATGTTAAATCTGAACAATCGTTCTGCCTAACAGCAATAGGATGTGCACATTTCCACATAAAAGATATTCTTTTATGAATTAATAAAAATGGCAACACTTTACACTTGCATGATTTTTTTAAAGTGGAACACAGTAGATTTAAATAGAGAAAAATCCAAAATATCACATTTTATATAAAAAACCCACAACCCATAACACAAAAACCCATCATTGAGAGGGGCAGCTCACTACTGATATTTGGTGAACTAATTAAAACAGATGGTTTAGGTGCTTCACTGACAGGGCTTGGTTTTGCTACAGAAACCTAAGCACACATTTATTTTTGGTGGCAAAACCACTAAGAGATACATATCGAAGTTTGCATGATTTAGTACATAACAAAAGAATAATAATCAAAGCATGACAGAGTATTTTGATATCAAGCAGCACAAACTTAATCAAAATGTATCAAAGTCCCTTTTTCAGAAGGAATAACAGTTAAAAGTGTTTTATTCTGTCAAGAAGATCTTTTATTGAAGAAGAAAGAGATGGCTGGTTAATTCCTAGTTATGACTAAAAGACGTTTTTCCTGCCTTTGATAAGACAGTGGGTCTGAAATCTAGGCATTATTTTAAGTACAAAGATAATCTGTCTGGTTTGGCTGGGCCAGCTACAGCGATTCCTTTACAGGTTAAGTAATGTATTGCTCCCCATCCCAATAGATGCTGCTGCCCTTAGAAGGTGAGTCTCAGGAGCCCATGAAAGGAGCGTGAAGGAAAGAAGCAGCGAGTAAAGGGTGGGGGATGGATGCACTTTGTGTGCTTCTGGTGGGGCTCCCTCCCCTGAGAAGGCTGCCTGCTAATACGGTCTCACTGACATACTGATATCAGATGGCAAAATAATGGTGAGAGCCATAGCAACTCCAGTCACAGAGACAGCTGCATCTCTGTCCATTCACTTTGACCTCTGTCGTCGTCTTTTTAGCAGGTGTCTGGAAGGCAGGGAAGATGAGATTGCCTGTAATCTCACTTCTTTATTCACTGGTTTTGACTGCAGTGGACTAGAAACCAGTATATCATATTTCCACCCGTCTCTTCTTTCCTGAAGAGGGGTTTAACATCTCTAGGTCCATATCACAAGGCATTTTGTAGGTTTATTTGAACTTCTAACACTTATTAAAATCTATTTATTTATTTATTTATTTATTTATTTAGGGCGTTAGCATTTTGGCTACAGCTGTTGTAGTATTTTATCATGTTCTATTTAAAGAAAATTAATTTCTAATGCATTTTTAGAAAAAGAGATTAACAGAATTAATGGACACCAATTGGCAAAACAGCTATGAAATACTAGTGGAAGTCATTAATCCCACAGGCCACAGGGATGTCAGAAGAGCCTGCAGCCCATAAAGGAGCCTTGTGCGAATTAGTTTTACCAAGAAATCTCTGGGGATGGAAAATAAATTTGCTGAGTATCACCCACTTCCAACTCTGCAACTGGGTGGTCTTTGTCTGCTTTGTGCCTTAGCCTTCACATCCATGTCTTCTCCTGCCTACTCTCCTGAAATGAAATCCTTTAATTCTCATCCAGCATCCAGCATGGAAAGGAGATCAGAAAACTGGAATCAAATTCCAAACTACTTCAGTAATTTGGCAAACAATTTATTTTGTAACCAATCCTAAGGTTTAGTCTGACAACAGCCAACAGCTGAGCTTGCTGTATTTAAAACTGTCGGCACAATGTCTTAGTGTAGGTATGTGGTAACACGCGATATGAAAACATAATTGTTCAACATGCCAGTTCCCTGCATGCAGGGAACTGGCATATTGAACATTTATACACAATGCTTCACAGCATTGTGTATAAATGTTACAGGCTCATTTTTTAATACTTCACAACGTAAAGGGGAGCCTACAATTTTATTTTTTTACTTAAGATTTGTCCCCTTCAGATAATGCACAAAGCTTCTGGTGTAGCCTGAAGTGAACCTTAACCACCTAGTAGCATGATGCAGACATTGGTTTTACAATTCGATGGCATTACATGTATTTGAAAATCATTGAAGTGTAGCATGCGTTAAATTCTGAAGGCAAGAGTTTATGCAGAATCACTTCTTCCTCACACTGCACTCATTGCCTTTAAATCTGCATAATTCTGTATCCTTCCAGCCTTGATGATGTGTCCCTGCTAGTGCTCTGCAGAGACAAGCTGACTTGCTGTTATCTGATAAATACCAGTACTTTACCAAGGGAATGAACAAGAAACCCTCATGAAGAACCAAACTCCAGCTAAATGATAGAAACAGATCATGTTTCAAATGGACTGTATAAACAAGATGACACTGAAAATAGGTTTGAAGGAAAATAATTATAAAATATACATAAAAGAAAATATTTTTCTTAATTCTTCATTTTGTCATTTCGTGGCTATGCAAGTTCAAAGTCTGACAGAAAGATATTATTTCACATCTCTGATATTACATATAGTTCAGAGCACAAGGAATAAAAGACCTCATGGATAAAAGTCTGCTCTTTAAACCAGTTCTCTTCCACATATATGCAATAAAAGCTAGGACTGGTCCATGCATTTGTAACGCATGCATCAACTGAAAGCCTCAAAGAAAAAAACATGGCCTAGAGTTCCTTTTCTGTGACTAAATAATTTTCATATTTAGTGTTCAGTAATAACTAAGCATACGGAATATTTATTTTGCTGTCATTGATCTGCCAGACTGAGATATCTTTCTCTAAGTCTTTATTTCACACCCACATTAAAAATGCCAACTAGAAATTGAGAGAAAAAAACCTATAAAATGCATAATTTCTTTGAGATTGTGTTTCACCATTCCCTGCCAGGCCACCACCTACTCTCCATCTCTTTTGTTCCTTACTAGTCCAAATCTCCAAGGGAAATTTGAAAAATATGCCATGTCACATGCTCTGTGATACTTCATGCCAGAGCAATTTCAAGAAACAAAATCTATTATTCTTATATGTTTATTGAGTACGGCGTAAACTCTACAGTGTCTGTATTATCTTATATCAGTGCTTGAACAATATATTGCTCTAAGTGCCTATGTTTTACAGCACCAGGTTTGTATTTGTTCAGTTATGTTTTGGGATAAGGGGGAGTTAAGCTATGTTTTACAGTATTGGAAGAGATTTTATTACATTTGTTATTTTGTTGTTGTAGCTGGAGGTCTGAAGGACAACTGAATACTATTCTTTTGAGGAAGTATTTCACAGGATAAGCATGTATATAGCATGAAAATGCATAGGGATAATATGACACCTGTGAGACAATAAACTCAGAATGCTGCTGAACATTCCCAATAATCTTTGCAAAATATTTATAGTGAGCTTTGTGCAAGTTTACAAGGGATATAAAATTAAATTTACAACTGGCAAAATGTTCTGTTTCAGGACTAATATTTGAAGGCCGGGCTGTCATTCATTCCAGCACAGGCAGCTAGTGCCCTTCATTTCTGCAGCATCTCACAGGGGACTGTTCTGGTTACTGAGTCATATGAAAGGTGGGGTTTTATGTCTTTTAAGGCTCCCCTGGCTTGCTCTTACTTTCTCAAATGAAAATATTTACTTCCCATATAGACAAAGCAATGATACATCCTCCAACATGACATATATGAGGAGAGGTGCTGGCACTAGCACTAACCTTCTCCCATTAACCACAAGCGGTCCTTACTGGTCCTCTTTGTCTCTCTTGTTCACTCTCCACTGACTCACCTTGTCCTCTCAAATGCAGGTGCATCATCCTGCCACTCAAACTTGCAAAGCGATCACATACTGCTGTACACTACTTACAGCCAAAGCATCGCAGAAGGACAGAAAAGGGAAAGATCTCCAAGGCACAGGCCACCATTTGCCAATGCCAAGCACAGAGGACAGGATCTCAAAGCTGGAATGGAAAACTTTTTCCATCTGGTACCATGGCAAATGAACAAAGAACAGCAATAACTTGGTCCTCTTCTCGCCTCCAGGTTTACTGCACTTAGGCTGACTTGCTGTTGAGGATTGGACCTTTAAATATATCCCAGTTCATAGGGAGAGGGGAAGGGAAGGGAAGGGAAGGGAAGGGAAGAGCACTTCTGTCAGGCAGATTAATTTATTAAGCGNGGAAGGGAAGGGAAGGGAAGGCTTGGGAAACTGAGCATTTTTTACAAGAAAGAGATTTCCTGGGCTAAGAAGTAGCACGGGGTTTCACTGCAACTTAAAAAGAGAAAGGAACAAGCAATGAAATTAAAAGACCATGAACAGACAGATTGTTTTACTTGAAAATATGCTGAAGCCACCACGGTTCTCATCTCTAAAGCACCTGAGTGAGAATACTATTTTACAGCTTGTCAGGCAAAGACAAGGCTGGCAGCCTGACATTACACCCAGTTGTAAACTGATAGTCCATGCTGAACTGTTAGGCAAGATTAGGGCAGTTTCAACTTTTTGGTGATAGGCTTTATAACACTGTTCCACTGTACTGAGCTCTGTTTCTGTGCTTTTTTCTTGTTGATTCAAGTAGCATACCTTGTCACAGCTTGTTATAATTTCACTTCCTGTTAAAAAAAATAATTAATTTTGAAGAAATGTGACTAAATCATCTAAAATGTGACTAGGGAAAAGCATGACTTCATGAAAAGCATACTTAAATGTGGAAGGACAGTTCCCCAAAGTAAATACACTGCATTTTCACAAACATTTCATAAAATGCTGTAGTATTTAATGAGTTTTCTGAATGCTGTATGAAATATTGCAGGACAATTATATGAGTTATAATGAAATATGAAATGCTATTTATTTCATGTAATTTTCAAAACATGAGTGCCTCTACAGAACACCATATACAACTTCCATTAAATTAACTTGATTTTAGTCACATGCAGAGAAGCTTTTAGTCTTGAAGTAGAAACAAAAAACTAACCCAGCCACATTTCAGCAAAATGAGGTTTTTACAAATACTGTTTTAACAACTCATTTCATTAATCATAAAATATCTATACACTTCCTATCTCAGTCAGATGTTTCTTAGTTATTCTGCAAAAGAGCATGCATTGTAAAATAAGACAGTCCCTATCCTTATCATATGACAAAAGCATGTCTCCAAGCCCATGTAAATCACCTGTGATAGGCAAGGGCCCCCAGAACAAGAAGAAATTTCAACCCATTGGAAATTCATATTCAGTGTTTATTAAAGGTGATCTCTTAATATTTAAATAGAATTAAAATTCTCAAGTTCCAAAGTAATCACAAGGCTTTTCAGACCTTCTTATAAATGATGCATCTGGCAGTGCTGATACACCACGGTGAAATAAATCTTCCCACCCATACAATGGAAGACCCGCTGCAGGACTGAAACTATTTCCACGTGAAAATCCACAGCTAACCCTCATCACTTCTGGGCCACAAAACAGGATTTTAATAGCAGTGCTCACCTCCATTTAATCATCTGGATAAATAACCTGAGTAAAAAAAAAACAAAAACAAACAACCCTCCGCTACCAAAATGGTGCCACAGAAGCCAAGCTCTGCACATATCCCCAGAAAAGTGTCACTTGCCCTCATAATATTTTGCAGTCTGTCAGCAGTGGTCAGCAAAGGTCTCTAACTCAATCTTTTCCCATTATGCAGCATGTGTTGCAGAAGCTCAGAAATGGCTTTACACAGTACAAATCTGATCCAAGGAAATGTTAATCCACATTGTCCTCTTTCTTCTTCCACTCCTGCTGCTGACTAATATGCTACTGAAAATTTCATCAAAAGCTGGCCAGCAGTGTACCTGGTGGCCTGCAAAGCTGACATAAGACAATGGCACCTTTACAAGCATCTCTATTTCTGATAGGTGGAAAAAAACTGTATTGTCATCCTATCTGGCAGCTAATCTGAAATTCTTGTATCACACCTACAGAAAATGGTTCATACGACTTTGGAGGAAGAATTTGCACACTTCACCCAAATCCCAGGACATCTGCTTACTTTTGAATGACTGCCCAAGAAAGCTCATAATGCACTGAGGACAAAAATCCCATAATTGACATAGCCAGCTGTTAGACAAATTTTCTGGTACATCTTCACAGCTTGCTGCCTGAAAGCAGCATGGAGTGCTGTTAGATACATCTGGCCATGTGGGCAGACCTCTCTGATACCGACCTCTCTGTAGATACCATCTCCTCTTAAATAGCATGCCACAGACCACTGCAAAATAAGATCACTATGTAGACAAAATATCAGTTCCTTATTTATAAAGAAAAAAATATAACTCCTTGATGCTTATACATAATTACCTGAGAGTTCTCCCTTTTCTAACAAAGGTAATTTTTTGATTTAAACAATAATCTGAGTAATAGTTTACATGTGCAGCGAGATTTCCTACAATGCAAAAAAAACCATAGCAGACCTATTATTTTGCTATTGTTCACATCTGACATGTTTGACAAAGGCAACATGTTCTTACATATAATAGCATAGTCTTGCAAAGTTTGCTACTGAAAACCACTGTAAAATACCATCCCATAATCTTTTATTATTTTGTATTTTGTTTTCTTTATACACTCCATACCACAGTTTGCTTTGCAAGCCAAATAAATTTTGAGAGCAATTTTCAATTCAGTTGTTCAATCGTCACATTACACATGTACCAGAAATAAAATATATCACTGATAGGAAACCTGAGTGATAGAAGTGGAAAGGATGCTTCTGCATTCATCAACAGGCAGAATCCTTAAAAAGACATAAAAGAGACATTTAGAAAGAGGTTTTGACCAGCTTCTACCTTAGATGCTAATGTTTCTTGGAACTGCCCTTCTTGCATGTTTTTTTCCTTTCCATTCTTTCCTTACTGTTCTTCTGGCACTAATAACACTCTCTTCAGGACCAGTTTCCTTCTTCTTGGCAATAAGACTATAGTACTATACACTGTTTACAGGACAGCCAAAACTCGGGGACTGCAAATGGCCAGGTGCTTGAAAGAAATAGACTAAACTCTTCAGAAAGGGAGAAGCTTCTACTCCTGCCTATTAATCAAAAAGGTGGAAGAAAAGCAGCATGTATTCCTCTTTCTCAGTAAAGAAATCTGACACAGAAAATTATTAAAGCCTATATTTCAAAGATGCTAAATAAACCACAAAGGATGCTGAGCTTAGACTTCTGCCAGGCTTACACCAAACAAGACTTCTGCAGTTGGGTTTGGAAGTGCAATGTAGGAAATCCTATAGGTGATCCATCGCCTATCCCAGCTTTAATCACTGTGGATCACATCTACATCTAGAACAGTGCAGTAACAGTAGCGAGGAGGGATGCTTTAGCTCTAGCATGGCACCGTGTCAGTCCCCTCACACTGGTTTTGAAAGCCAAGCTCATTTCTCAATATTTTATCACACCATGTCGCGAGCTCGAGTTCCTACACAGCTTGCAACTGCATTTCAGAGGCAGGTATCCCACACCACTCTTGAAACATAAAACATTTCATAAATATCACCTGACAGGAGTGACCTTTTGAAGTCAATAAATCCTTTCTCAGCTCAATGGAAATTGTCCAAAATTTTTCCAGTCAGAGCATCCTTTGCAGTTAAACAATTCCTCAATATGAGGAACTTTTCACCACACATTCAAAAGCCTGATTTATGTAATAAAAGATTTTTTCCCCATATTTTTTCTTTTTTTTCCTCCCCCCCTTTTTTTTTTCTTTTAAGGATCTTTGTTAGTGCAAGGGTCTTTGGAAAATTACCTTTTTATTGTCTTTATACCAGTAAGAAATGATGTATAAGTTTTTAACGCTCCAGTCTTTGTAATCTGTGCATGCTTCATCTTTAGTCAATCTGTTTTAAAAAGCTGCAACTAGCGTATTCTTATTGCTATCAATTTGAGAAATAACAGTGTCCTGGGTACCAGCTAAAATGATGGAAATTTGCATTCTGGTGATTATTAAGTAACTTGTAGTATAGTAAAAGAAAAACTGTTTGGTGTAATTGTTAAGAAATGCTATTAGATCTTTCTCAAATTTCTCTCTCAACTTGATTAGTTCCATTAACTGGCTTTTTTATATCCTCTGCTTTGAGCTGCTTCTTTCTGTTCTTGTTTTGCATTTGTTTGTTTGTTTTACAGTCAGGACAAATGATTTCATCCCAGACATAGAGCTAAGCACTCTCGGATAACTGAATCATTTAGTAGTGCTTGGCCTCATGTGTTTGTCAGCTGCAGATGACATTTAGCACAGGCTTTATCTCAGTTGTGGTAATTACTATACTGACATGAGCTCTCATCCACAGCACAGATTGTTTTCAGCAGATGTAACCAAGCAACTCTGTCTTCTCTGAAATAGTTTATCTGGCTTTCAGAGTGTGACAGTATTCAGATGCATACACACACATACTCTTATATACATAGGGACCCACATCAAAAGCAGACCAGTGCCAGTTTTAAGGCAGTACCTGCTCTTTCTTCTTTCTGAGTCAATTCAATTACCCCATTCAAGGATAGTATAGAATCTCTCAGTTGTATATTGCTCCTGCATTACATGTGGCTGTGCATCTTATTATCCATGAAGGTTATTGTTATTGTAATGTATCTCAGTGGTATACCAAATGTTACTTTAATGATGTAATTAATATGCTTGGATTTACTATCTGATGTTCTCAGGCACCACTTGTGTTAGTATGTGATACTACCAATCTCAAAGATATTTGGAAGCAGCAGCTTTTTGTTAGTGAGCTGGCATAAAAAAAAAAAAAAAAAAAAGGATTCATAACATAAGGCATGTTCTCTAACACTTTAAAACCACTTGTGTCACAAATTTGTACAACATGCATTATTCATACATACATGAGTTTTATTATTAATTTTATTATTGTTTATAATATGGTTCAGCAGAAACAAGTCAATGCTCCTAGAATCTGAACTTTGGAATCAGTTGGAGACCTTTTGGGATGGGCTGTTTTCAGTACTACAAACTGTTAGAACTAGGGTGGGGTTTTTTGCGAATTATGTGTACAAGTAAGCAATTTTTTATTTTTATTTTTTTTAAACAGCACTTCTTTCTTCCAGTAAAGGTGCATATATAATACATATGCATTTATGATACATAGTTCCCTTAGTGTAGAAGGGATGGTACCTGAAAGTGAAATGCATAAACAAAGTAAGAGACCAGAACAGATTATGAATTAGTCTTCACCAGCATTAACTATCACTCATTACTAGCTAACTGTAGTTGACCTTTTTATTAGCAAAGTAATCATGAGCTTAAACAAATAATATGAAGCCTAAGATATATAAACTATGGCCAGAATTTAAAGAACATCCAACAATACAGCATGAAAAAACAAAGTTTTTCCTAATGTTTACACTCCATCAGAGAGATAACACCTTGTGTTATTGATATCACCAGACAGCTTCTTTTTGGTATTATTTCCAGTTTTCTTCTAGGTACATTAGAAACATGCTAAAAATACTTTTCCATTTTCCATGCAGTAATGACACATTTTTCAAGAAAACAAAAGACACAGTAATGTTACTACTGAATTTTGAAAGATATAAATGTTAAGACATAAGAAAAATCAATCAAGGTAGCAAAAATAGGAATGATTTTTTTTTAAAAGACAGTAAATGTGCAAAGAGTATGGGAAACTTTGTACTGAAATGTGCTTTTTTTCATTTGCCAGGTATAGATAGCTGCTACTGAACTGCCCAATGTTTGAGCAGACCTTGAACAAAATAGTATTTTGTTAAATGTTTTAATTGGAAAGTATAACACCAAGGCTTTTAATTGTCAAATATAATATTCACAAGTACCGTCACACTTTGTTATTCATGGAAAAAGGTATCTCTTGAAAAATCAGTAGTTGTGTCAAACTTGATATCAATTTAAATACACTTGCCAGTCAATAACAGAACATGTACACTACAAGAAGTTTACTGTCAATTTTGGTAAGCCAAATATATCATTCTGATTTTTTTTTCAGATTTTGAATTCTCTATCACCACAATCCGTTTCTTGTGATTATGCCTGCTGCTCTGACAGACAAGATTTTTTAAACAAGCTGCACTGAAACATCTGTATCTAGACATTGAAAGTGCTCTGTTCTTCAAAATACAAAATACAGAAAGTATTTTTTAATCTCTGTCTCTACCAATATTTGATCTTTAAACTGCTGCTGTCTCACAGTAAAGAGACACATATGAATCCATTACACCACAGGAGGGAGGCAGAAATGGCCTTTTGAACTCTTTCCTGCAGTGAATGTTTTGCCTGTGGATTGGTGCCAATTGACACATTCTCATGGTGTGAATAACTTGAGACTGAGCCCTAGGAACAAGGGACTCTTTAGGTGAAGCATCTATAGTGCTGAACAAAGAGATTTCAAGTATTAAATTTCAGTAGTAAACCTCTCCAAGTGACATTTTAGTTCCCTTGCTTTCCTCTACCCTCCCCATATACATCATCATTAATATATATATATATATATATATTTATTAAAAGTACTAAGTCCCATGAGAAGTCCAACACCTGGAACTCCAATTAAAATCAACCCAGCTGCTTATACAACTCAGCATTTAAACCAAGACAAAGACTAGTGGTGGGACAGCGTATCTATTTCCTTTACATACCTCGCCTAGCAAGCCTCACACAGACTGCAGTACTTCATTTAATCCCTGACATGAAGGGACCACCCTGATGGTGTGAAGGACCACAGTTCAACCTGCAAACTATGATAATCAGTATTTTAAAGACTTGTTTATGTAATATCCAAACACAAGCAAGTTTCTATAACCTTAGTCTGATGTAATCTTGCAAAAGCATCAGCTGTATGAATTCTTAGTTACACAATTGCCTTAAAAGGACAAATCATTTTAGAAGACATCTCTCAGGTCAAGAAAACTGATGTTTTTCCTAGTCACACAGAAACAGACCTCCTATATTAAAGAGAAGGTCCTACTCAGAACACATGCAGGGGAGAAAGATGTTTCTTATAAGAAATAAATCAGATTTATACAATGTAGATATAGAATTTCTGAAGTCCTGTTTAAATAAGCAGTCACAGAATCACAGAATCAAAGAATCACAGAATATTAGGAGCTGCAAGAGACCTCGAAAGACCATCCAGTCCAACCCCCTGCCCAAGCAGGATCATCTAGAGTAGATCACTTAGGAACGTGTCCAGATGGGTCTTGAATGTCTCCAGAGAAGGAGACTCCATAACCTCTCTGGGCAGCCTGTTCCAGTACTCTGTCACCCTCAGAGTGAAAAAGTTCCTCCTTATATTAAATGGACCTTTCTATGTTCCCGTTTGGAACCATTTCCCCTTGTTCTATCACTGGCCATCACTGAGAAGAGCCTGGATCCAACCTCCTGACACTCACCCTTAACATATTTATAAACATTAATGAGGTCACCCCTCAGTTTCCTCCAAGATGAAGAGACCCAGCTCCCTCAGCATGTCCTCATAAGGAAGATGTTCCACTCCAGCTAACAAACAATAGTGAAACAAAAATCAGTATCAAACACGTGAATGATAAAATTATAGATTTCAAATTCCTGGAACCATTTAGCAGTTCAGAAACTTTCAACTAGAGCATTCAAATGTATATAAAGAACCCCTTTCCCTCCAACTCATATTTTATTGTTTATACAAATACTTAATAACAGCAAATTAATGTAATAATAATATTTTAAGTCTTTTCATTATTGGAATTAAACAGTAACAAGAAGCTATGGTGACAAGATTTAACAAGCTAAATTTGCATTATTTTAATTTTTTAAAAATGGCTCAAAGGCAGCTATGTTACAATGATTATTCACTAGAGAGAAGAGAGACTGCCTTGCATTTCTAATATTAAATAATACCTGGTACCTCAGCAACAATCCTTTCTTTCAAGATACTTTATTTTTCATGCAGAATGAGAAAGCTACTAAACAAAGCCCAAATACACATAATTACACCTAATGTATTTATTTATCCAGGAGGCACCAAGAATAAA
>VXBZ01007439.1:0-10929 GCA_013399135.1 Heliornis fulica | reverse complement strand
AAGAAAAGAAAAGAAAAGAAAAGAAAAGAAAAGAAAAGAAAAGAAAAGAAAAGAAAAGAAAAGAAAAGAAAAGAAAAGAAAAGAAAAGAAAAGAAAAGAAAAGAAAAGTCCAAGAAAAAAAGGTGATAAGTAGATTTTAGTTGTTTATTTTTTTTTCCCTCTGAAGTCCTCTATTTTTCTTTCACAGTAGCTCCTTACAGAAGGTAAGAGTTGATGATGACTCAATCTCCCTTTCAAATAGACAAAGCAGCTGAAGTAGTTTAGTTAAGAACTACAAATTTTTCCTTGCTGTCTACTTTGCCTCAGGAGGGAAATAGTCTGGTTTTGTCAATGTAAATGGAGGCTGATAGTTGATTATCCCTCTTTATTGCTCCTTCTTTATGTGCTAACTCAGCAGTACTGTGAGGTGTGCAAGTAGGCAAGGAGGAGAGAGATATTTTATTCAGAACATTTTACTCTGTATTACAATACAGAAAACCAGCATTAAGTAGTAAATTCATTTGGGGACTAATCTTCCTTCTTCCACATGGAAATCAATGGCTGTTTTGTGACTGGTTTCACTGAAAACTAGATTGGATGTTTCATGCTTTGGGAAAGCAAGCTTGAATACATTCTCATCATAAAAAACAAACCACTGAGATTACAATATTCTCAAAGATATGCAAAGTGCTGCTGAGATTCCCAATGCCCTGCAAAACCAGATTCCATTTTTAATTTATTTATGCATGTACAGTGAGAAAATCAGTTTCATGGACATATTCTTTGTCTCTATTTCCTATTTCTCTGTCTGCCTCTCTGGTAAAGTCTTCATTGCCTGTTAAAATTAGGGGGGTAGAAAGAGTCCAGCAGGCACAAAGGTCAGGTTAAAATGAGGGGGTGGGAGTGCTCAAGCTGCCAGAACCTCTGCTCCCCTGCAGCCCCTGGAGAAGATCCTGGTGAGGCAGGCTGTGCCGTTACAGCCAATGGAGAGGTCCACCATGGAGCAGATATTCACCTGCAGCCCAAAAAAGACTCCACAGCAGAGCAGGTGGATGACTGAAGGATGCTGTAACCCTTTGAGAAGGATGTGTTGGAGCAAGCTCCTGGCAGGACCTGCAGCCCATGGAGAGAAGAGCCAACACCAGAGCAAGTTTGCTGGCAAGAACCATGACCCCATGATTCAACTGTGGGGTCATGAGACCCATGCTGGAGCAGTCTGATCCTGAAGGTCTGCACCCTGTGGAACCTCATGCTGAACCAGAAGAAGAGCAAAGAGTCCTCCTCCTGAGGAGGAAGAAATGAGAGAGACAAGGTGTGATGAAATGATGGCAATCCCCCTTCCCCATCTCCCTGTGCTGCTCACGGAGAGGAGGGAGAGAAATTAGGAACAAAGTTGAGCCTGGGTAGAAGGGAGAGTTGGGAAGAGGGTTTTTTTAAGGTTTTNTTTACTCTACATAATTAGAGTAAAAGCTTGGAGAATTAGCATGTTTTAAAAATGGTTCAATGATGATTTTCTAGATTGACCATTTTTATAAAAAGCAAAAATCTCCCAGATTTTATTCCTTAGGAAAGATTTTATTAGAGAGCAAATGAATTTCTTTAAAACTTATACCTTTTAAACACAGGTACACTGAACACCAAAATTATTGAGGTTGGTAGAACATGTAAGGTGATGTAATTTAACCCACAGTAAATGTAACACATTTACATATTAACACAAGTGTCAAATTTTTGCATTTGCCTAAGACAAGATGGGGTAGAAGGAAGCTGAGAACAGATGAGCTACACAAAGCATACAGAGCTCTGTCCTGGATGGCTTTTCTTTAGAATTTTCTGTGATTGGATTCATTATGCTTTTTTGTCTTTTAATGGAGGAAATCAGAAATTAAAAAGAATCATGAAAAACAATCTATTGGTGTCAGCCATTAAAGGAATTACCTTGCTCAGCTCATTAAATAGCATTTAGCTTGGAATCAATGCTAGTACTATTAATTTCTACCTTTTTAATGCACACTTTAGCTAGCACATGACCCATACTGTGTAACAGCAGTTACACTCCAGGGACTAGAGATTAACAGCATGTGCTATGAGTGGTTTATTTTACAATTGCTGTGAAATAAAAGCAGATGAAAATGAGCCACTGGTGAATTACTTTGCCAGCAAAATCAACAATATTTTTATCGTCATGGAAAAGCTCACTTCTTCTGTCATGCCTTCTCCTAAGATTGGTCTCGTAGAAGAACACAATAGTTAAGGGAAAGTTGGAGGAGGAGGAAAATAGAAAAGCAAGATGTTACACTCAATCCTGCCTTTTTCATTGTTGCAGCTCATTTGAATACATTTTACCAGCTAAATCTCTGTGTCACAGTTAATTAAAACACAATTTGGGCATAAAAAGAAACAGTCAAATGAAATGAAAATTATTTTCTGATAAACTCCAGTCAGTCAGATTTTCCTTCTCATTAAAGGAACATTAATGCAGCTGCTACGCCTTTATATTTTTGGAGTGCTAGGGAAGAAGAAAATTAATCTCACAGCAGGGTATCATGAAGGTTTGGTTTTGCTGTTTTTCAACCCATAATGAATGAAAAAGAGTGCACCAAAAAGTTCTACCTCTCTCCAAAGACTTTCTACCAAGCAGTAAATTTTTTTTCAATTTTAAAAAGCAGAATAATGTAAAGCAGTACACATTGTTAACAAGCACATAGAAAGTGGGTCTTCCCTGATCATTAGGAACAACCTGCCTTGGTTTCCAGCTGTACAAGATTTTTTGTCCTGAGATTTTTTTTTCCCTTCATACATTTTTGTCTGCATTTAACTTCAAGGAAACCATTAATCATCTTTGGTATTACTCCAGGTTTCATAGAAAATTTAAATTTTTATTTATTCGTGGCCATTAGTCTGTAACAAACAGTAGTTATTGCTGAGAGATGTAGCTAAGTGACTTATCCCATCCTTTAGCGCCCCAGCAGCCAAGCATATTGTACTCAAGGCTATCAGATAATTGTGTGACATGATTTACATGTGCAGAATTAAGAATTCATTGTGAGCTTATTTATAACTACAGCACAGTTGAGAGAAAATTATTTAATGGATACTGTAAGGGTCCACTGACAAAGCACATTAATACTACAGCCTTTTCCAGACTGTTCTCAGCAATGCTATGGAGATGCAACTCCATGTGCTTATTTGTATTTGGAAATTGTGTTTTATCTAAAAATTTCTGTATAATGAGTACACTTAATCTTAGGCACTGCTTCATCACAAAGGACCTGCCATTTAGTTCTCCATCCAAATTTTTGCTGATACATTTAGTTGTCAGAATGCAGCTGATGTACAAAGAGTACCTAAAGTGGACTGAAAAAAAGAAACAGACCTGGAAATTTATTTTTTAGAGAGCACAATCTGGTTAAGTTCCTTATCCTTCATTAAACACATTTTAAGAATCACAGCTCCAATTTTTCCTGATTCCTGATCATAAGGAAGATCATAATTTTCTGATTCCTGATCCTGATTTTTTCCCATTCCTGATCATAAAGAAGAAATGTCTCAATAACATAGAAATACAGAACCATACAATAACAGAATGGTTCCAACCCTCTGCCATGGGCAGGGACACACTTCACTAGCCCAGGTTTCCCAAAGCCCCACCCAACCTGGCCTTGAACACTGCCAGGGAGGGAGCAGCCACAGCTACTCTGGGCGGCCTGAGCCAGGGTCTCACTACTCTCGCAGAAACCACAACTCAAAAAAATCAACTTCCTCTTGCCCCAGAAGTGGAGTTTTCTGCAGTCACTAACCCTACAAAAAATATTCTAATATCACCCTGTGGAACTTGGCTGTGCTGTGCGTTCATAAGACTGTTGAACTTTCTTATACAGCCATTTAACTGTAAAACTTCCCATTAAATGGGAACTGAATGAAAACCAAACTTATAATTTGATCCAGTAATGGTCTGAATTCACTATAATGTGGATGAGAGTTTAACAGATTGCATCACCAACAATGGCTGCCTCTGTTAATAAAGCTTCTGCTTTGTAAGGAATTAAAAAAAATTAGCACCCAAAGGTGAACACATTCTAGTCTATTAATTATTAATTTTACACAGATGACCAGGCTGGCCCCAAATGGGTAATCTTCATATGTCATTTCCCAGTAAATAAGTATTTAATTATATTTGGATGTTGGGCTTATTTTGTTAATTCAGTGTGGCTGTACACTGGAGTACAATCTATCTAAAGGTGCTTATAGAAATCTCAAGCTAGGATAGTGTAGGTTTTTCTTTTCCCCCATCAGTTTACACAGTGGAATGCAAATGCTATGATGTGAGTTTGGCAAAGGAGACAAAAGTCAGATTTCAGCACCAGTGACTCCAGGCTGCTGTAATGAGGACAGGTGTATGTGATAGACAAAGAAAAAATGTATCAAGGTCTTAATGGTGAAACAAAAGTGATGGGTAAGCATGCATTTGCCGGAGTACCATGGTCCTAGATATAATAAAGGCACGTGAAAGTTCGAAGTGCAGACCATTAATAACCCAAATAATATGATATTCCTTTGCCAAAGAAATCAAGTGTTTAAATTGAAGGGGATGGGGGCAGTAAGATAATAAGCAAAGTAAACAATGAAGAATCTGGGTGCACCACTGAGCCTTGTGAAAAGACACAACACAGTCATTTGCTGTTGCCTGTATCTCATGTTTTGCTTGCACACAACTGAATGTCATTATTTAGTTTCAGAAATGCTGTGGGGACATGAACAAACAAAAAAAAAACACTCGGGGTCATGCTAATTTTACTCTTTACAGGCGCTAATAAGGTTCAGCCAATCTTAATCATGTTGCTTCTTAGATGATGTATTTCTGAAGTAGAGTGCCTTTGTTAAAAATGACAAGTATTTCTACTAAAGGCAGACAATGCCACCTTTTCTAAGTGGCTGGGTAAAGCAAGAATCTACCTAGTAATAAATTTACCTACATATGAAAACTCAGGAGAACTGGATGTCATAGTGTAAGAAACAAAGTTTTCACAATAAGTGATGCTGTGGAGGGTCGAAAGGTGTCCTTTCACCACATTGGCAATGCACTGAATGAGCTGCAGGACTGTACTCTTTCAGTAAAGAGAGATGTGGGGGATGAGGAATGCACATGCATTTTGATACACAGGCTTCAAGTAAGAAATTACATGAAACTAGTATGGTTTGCAATTCTGAAGAACACTTGAAGAATCTAAGCTCAGTGGTTTCTACCAAATTTAATGAGAAGTGCTCTCTGTAACAAAGCTGAATTTTCCATGACAAAACCACCAAAATGCACAGAACCAGAGAAAGAGAGTTAAATTAGCCAATCCCCCTAAAGAAGTGTCTTGGGAAGATGTCATCATAGGTTACAGCTAACACAATCTGGCAAGGTATATTCCAGAGGGAAAATCGGTCAGAGCATAGAAAATTACTGGTTTCATAGTTTCATTCACCAGTGTCTCAGTTTTATGCCCAGTTAATTAATGCCAATATTGATAAAAATACTCAAATCCTAGTTTTAGATCTGTCATTGTCCCAAACCATATATAAGAGATAAGAACACAAAAACTTACACTTCTTTACACAAAACACTTGGCACTGACCAATATGTCTGTCATGATAACCCCTTTTCGTTTTGTTATTCAATTATTGATCCAGTTGTACTTTATTCATAGTTGATCTTATCACCTATAAAATGTTAATGAAGGTTCACACATTGATCCGCTCCACCAGCCAACTGGTAATGCAAAACTTTGGGAAGCAAAGAAATCTTCAGTTTTGTTGCACCAACAAAGGTCCTTAAAACAAAATCCTTGTTGATGTAAATGATCAAAGCAAACAACTGCATGGTAGAGCCTTAAATACTTCACTTGGCTGCTCTACAGGCAGTACTGTTCAACAGCTGTTCATACACAGGTGATCACCCCTAAGTATCTCTTTTCCCTTGCAAATTTCAGTATTTTAAGTATGCAATCACAACATATTTTGAAACATTTTTTAAAAATCTAAAAAATATGTGAATACTTCTTACACAGAGAGTTATATGATACAAATATGTTCTACATGTGCTTTTTTACAAGGACTCATCTCATAGGGAACAGCTAAAAGTTGTTTCCTGGGAAGAAGTACATTTTGCAAAACCATGTTTTATACCCCTAAATGTCAGTACTCCAATTTATCTTTTAAGATTAAAGAATGTTGGCACAAAAATCTTATTAGCTAGCAATTAGGGGGTTTATAGTGAATAATATAAAATACACACAAGGAACATTAGAGCTAAAAAATATTTAGAAATGTCCTGAGAAAATAATTTACACAAGTCTGGTATTAAAGATAATCTATTCTGTAAATCAAAATATCAAAATGTGGAAATTTGTCACTCTGACCTCGTAGTCAAACATATCCTGATTTACAAGATAGTATTGCATTTCTCAATATATACATTATGTGTAATTGTATAATTCATGCAGTCCTTGATAACTGCATAGTACACATCTTCTAATGGAAGATTTCATAAATGAGTCTTGTAGCTCTGATTTAAAGAGGCAAGTGAAATATAATGAATATTTAAATGTAATTGTGGCAGCAAACATTGTACAAGGCTCATAGGATGCTCATATAAATTAGGCTCATCATTACAGCAGTTTTATAAGTGTGTTGGGATTCCCTCTATTAGTCTCCCTCCTTCTTGTTCCCTTCACTTTCCTTCTCCCACTCTTACAGGGGTGTTTAATGCTCTTTGTTTCCCATCTTCTTGGCTGATCTGAAGATCTATCTAGAAGTCCTGAGACCAAAGGTAAACATAGACTAGGTTACCCTGTCTTTCCACTCCTACCTTCACCATGGCAGAACCCATGTTCTAAATTTCCAGTTTCAAATTTGCCACTATTTTTTGTCATATGTTTTCTGTAAGGTTTGAGGACAAAAGGAGGGCAGGATTCCCACTAGACCCTCCATTATATTCATACAACTAGTACACAAACCAAGGTTTGAACCAATAACTTCTACCACCCAATTTACAGGGCTGATTTGAGCCTCCCCTTCAATAATTGCAGTAATAAGCAGTTAAAAAAATTAAAATTAAAAATGTAATAAATTTTCTGATGAGATGTACCTGATTCTTCCAGTAAAACAGATAACCCTGACTTTTCATTCTTGATTTAATCAAGAAGAGAATCTTCTAGGGCTAGTAGAGTTTTGGAAAGAGATTAATTTTAGCAGACCTCAGTACACTGAAACTAGATTTCCTCTGAATCACACCAACCTAAAGTAGGCTTTTGATGATCCAGAACAAATAACAGAGATTAATTACAGTTCATTGACACAATATATATTTTAGAGATTCAATGAAAGCAATGCTCTGTCTGCCACAAGCAAATGGGCTTGTTAAAGTTGTGTAGCACAATAACCCTAAATTTAACAGCACCATTAAACTTGTTGTTATGGCACATGAGTTGGAAAGGAAAACAATTTGTCATGCTCAAGCAGAAACATTGAGGTTCTATTTCATAATAAATCACTTTCTGGACAAAATTACTCAGAGACTATTCTTCAGAAAGAAATCAAAAAAAGGACTAAAAATGATTCTAATATACTTATTTTCAATAGAGATGTTTTATTAAAAAAATCCAAACAACCAAACAACGAACAAAGCACCAAAAAACTCCCTACTTGATATTCAAATTTACCACCTTTTCCAGTAGTGACATGATAGTACCTCTTTTCTTCAAAATAGCTCTGATGGCTTCTGGAAGGAGCTTTCTCTGAAAGGCAGGGGCTATCACAATACCACTTTACATGCCAGAACCCTGGAGACAAAATTTCAGCTAAAGTCTTGTGTCAAACACTACCTATAAGGAACCTATCCTGCTCCAAATAAGTTATACATTTTCTGTCTGCACCATATTCTGGCCCAACTTCCTTCTGTCACGGAATCTTTTCTTCATATTTGAAAATGCCAAGGAAATGCTAACCAATACATTCATAAAACTAACAAATCTATATGCATCAACAGCAACACCACAAACAAGCTTTTCTTGCTATGTATCTTTCCACTTGCTATCATCATCCTTTCTCTATGTGTCTTGCGCACAATTCCAATAATTTAAGAACTAAATAAAAGGATTAAGATATTAATTTTCTGTATATATTTAGGAGATTCTTTTTGGTCTCTGATTTCTGTAAGAAATTCATAGCATCACTAAATACTTTCACTTCACCCTTCTAAAGTATCAGCTTCTGCATTTCAAAGATTTCTCTAAAGGGCTGGGAACTGTTAGGTTGCACACAGTAAAAAATTACAAATATGTTGGGAAATGGTAGGTTTTTAAAGACAGAAATTAATAGTGGTTTGAAAACTTTTTTGTTTATTTCTTTGAGCCATTTTCAGTCTGGCAGGCCAAAGAGGAAGAGTTTCAGGAATTAGAACCTGTTCAAACCTGTAAATTTACACCAAGACTCTATAAGATATTGCAAAAACTTAAGCAAACAGCTTCATTCTGTTCTGCCTTAATATCACACTTCTAAAAAGAGGATTCGTCCCAACACTTTTATCTAGTTCACTTGTCTGTAACTGTTTAGGACATGGGCTGCCACCTTTAATGAAACCACCAAACACAAAGTAGAATGAATTTGAATTTATCTGAAGTTTGCAGGAAAAATACACATACTGTGTAAGTATTTTAAGTAAAATATGTATTAAGTGTTTAGGCAACTCCACAAACTCTTAGTTGGTTAATAATAATTAAAAATCCAATTTTATCCTGTTGTCTTCTAGATAATAATAATGAGATTTTATGAGCCATGAGTTTTTAAGCTCAGCAATGACTCCTCTGCATTTTATTAGCCCTTTTGAGAGATGCCACAGCAAGTAAACAGTCGCAATCTTCCCCCTGCTTGTGGGTAACTGTATTATCCTCAGCCTGCTCATGAATTTCCATCCTGCCCTTCACATCGTGTTTAACTATACCTTCCCAGAAATTTCAGTAGTAGCTATAGATCCTCACAAGGTTCAGATCCATTCTGCTACTGCTAATTTTTAAATGTTTACAACAATATGTAAGTGCATTAGTAGCTTTTTGTACCTAGTTTAGGAGCATGAGTCCTTCAAGCATCCATGGGAAGAAAACTATATCGCCAACTGGAGTGCACCCTCAGCATGGAGTGCACCCTCAGCAAGTTTGCCAATGACACCAAACTGTGTGGTGCTGTCGACATGCTGGAGGGGAGGGATGCCATCCAGGGGGACTTTGACAGGCTGGAGAGGTGGGCCCGTGCCAACCTCATGAGGTTCAACCAGGCCAAGTGCAAGGTCCTGCATCTGGGTCAGGGCAATCCCAGGCACAACTACAGACTGGGCGGAGAGTGGCTCCAGAGCAGCCCTGAGGAGAAGGACTTGGGAGTACTGGTGGATGAGAGACTCAACATGAGCCGANGAGGACAGGCTGAGAGAGTTGGGGCTGTTCAGCCTGGAGAAGAGGAGGCTCCAGGGAGACTTTCTAGTGGTCTTCTAGTACCTCAAGGGGGCCTACAAGAGAGATGGGGAGAGGCTGTTCAGTAGGGCCTGTTGTGACAGGAGAAGGGGTAATGGTTTCAAAATAAAGGGAGGGAGATTTAGATTGGATATTAGGAAAAACTTCTTTACTTTAAGAGTGGTGGAGCACTGGAAGAGGTTGCCCAGGGAGGTGGTGGATGCCCCATCCCTGGAGACGTTCAAGGCCAGGTTGGATGAGGCCCTGAGCAAGCTGATCTAGTGGAGGGTGTCCCTGCTTCTTGTAGGGTGGTTGGACTAGACAACCTCTGGGAGTCGCTTCTAACCCTAAACATTCTATGATTCTATGATTCTAACTTCAACTCTGATACCTGAATTAAGTTGTAAATTCTAAACCTAGTGTATATTAAGCGTGTGCCTGGAAATACTTACCTCAGATTGTGAACGCTTGACACTAGATAAGGTACTTGAGGCACCAAAACTATCTATTGCATCCCAGATGTTTCTGTACTTTGATTAGGAAGAATAATGATGGATAATGACATCTATAGAATCCAGAGAATGCCTTTGTAACTGTGTGTGAAAGATTTCTAACATATAAAATCTCTGCCCACTTCAGCAGGAAGCTGAAAAAAAAAAAAAGGAATTTAATGTAGATTTAAAAAATTGTACTGTCCATCCATTTGGGAAAAATCATAGATAAAATCATGTTACTTTTCCTCCAAAAAACTTAATACAGAAGTAATATGGAAACTATAACAAATGTAGAAAATTGCTCTTTTGGTTTTATCCAAGAAACAGAGATAAACCCATACATCTTTGAAGGTTTTAATAAATGCTTTTACATGCTTCTTGCGGTACTTTTCAACAATAAAATCACTTAAAGCAATGTAGTCGCATCCTTTTTGTCTTTAATTTTCTTTTTTGTTGTTGTTTTTAAATTATTCTGATAAGTAAAAGAGCAGATAGATAAATATTGTTATAGACATAGGCTGTTCATGAGATGTGGAAGAACACATAAAAAGTGTTCAGCATACATGTGCTTTGAAAAAAAATCCATTGAATTTTTATCATTGAGTCTTTTCCCAAGGTCTCAAGTCATATTTCTTATCCATCTGCCCCGAACACCCACCCTCTTAGAACCACTCACTGATTTCTATCACCATCAAGCACAAGAAAAAAGGTGACACAGTTTTCTTTTCAGGTTATTGTTCTATGCATTTTTCATTAAAAGAAAATTTGGCCTTGCTATTAGAAGATCATGACAGAGATTAATCTTCAAGAGTATGTCATATGGCTGCAAAATTACAAAGGAAGATTCATGTAATAGGGAATATAACAAGTAATCACATAGGCCTGTAATGCAAATGGTATAGATTTTATAACATGTATTCTAAAGAACTGCATGCAGAACAGTGACTGGTGAGCATAGAATCATAGAA
>VXBZ01007438.1:46526-61817 GCA_013399135.1 Heliornis fulica | reverse complement strand
TCCCTCCGCCGGGGGGTGACAGGGCTGGAGTGACAGGCCTGGACCCTCTGCCCAAGCCCATCTCTCCCTGTTCTCTGCCGACAACCCCCCCTCCGCACCCAACCAAGCCACCCTCAACCCCTAACAAGAAGCAGGACTCATCCTTCTCCAGACACACCTTCCTCCCAGGGACTTCTGGATACTGACCCAAGCCCCAGAGCTCAGCAGCATCACCACCACTCTTACCTGAGATGCTCGTGCAGCGCAGGGGCGAGAAGGCAACGAGACGTTACGGGACAGGAGTGTTTTTATACCCCACCACGTACGAAGCACCTCCCCATCGCAGTCTTCTGCCTCTTCATCCAACTCATTGATGGCTTCCATTATTTATTTAATTGTTTTTGGCCCCCCCCCACTCTTCAGGTGTGCGTGACATGACTCACGTCATCTGCACCGGGTATCTCCGCTTCCCATCGCCCGTCATGTTTAATTGCCGGCTCTGACAGGGGAGTCGTGTGGGTGGCCCCCGGTTTCCACAGCTTTACTGGTTTTGGTTTTGGCATTGATCACTTTGTGTTTTGTGAGGGGGAATTATTACATCACACCCCTACATCACACTGCCTTTTTGAAATGTCTCGAGGTGCCCCAGCACTGGAAATGCTCATAAACCCAGAGATGGGCCTGTAAGTATCGATGATACCATCAGCACAGCAGACAATTCTGCTGTGTCAGCAATTTGACTGCTACCTGTGTTGAGTTATGTCTCTTAAAACCACCTGAAATACACTGTGGAGGTGAAAAGAGAGAAAAGACATCCCCTATATAACTTTTTTTTTTGACCCTGCTATAGTAAGAAAAGACCAAAAGCAGTTGGGATTCTTATTTTTGGAAGTGGGAAGACCTGCTCTAGGTGGTGATCCAGGATTAGCAAGGAATATAATTATGTGGTTAACTTTCATCCGGTGAGTAATGCTGGTGGTGGGTTTTTTTCCAGGTTCTGAGTGGCTTTGGCACTGTTCTGTGGAGGAGAAGGTCTCCCATGATGACTCACAGTGGCTTGGGGTGGATTTGGGAAGTGTCAGACCCCAAGGACTTTCTCCAAAATTGTAGGAATGTTGGTTTTGGAGCACTTTTACCTCCTCCCCAATTAGCTTGTCATTGGCCAATGAATATGAGTGTTGTTTGGATGCATGCACAGACCCACACGAGTCTTCAGGCTGAGCCAGGTTCCTCATTTGTGGAAGACATTGGTGAGACACCACTTAGATACTGAGTCCAGTGCTGGAGCCCCCAGCACAGGAAGGTCATCATGGGCCTGTTGGAATGGGTCCAGAAGAGGCCACAAAAATGATCCAAGGGCTGGAGCACCTCTCCTGTGAAGATGGGCTAAGAGAGTTGGATTCTTCGGCCTGGAGAAGGCTCCAGGAGGACCTTAGAGCCCCTTCTGGTCCCTGAAAGGTGCCTATAATAAAGCTGGAGAAGAACTGATCCCAAGGGTGTGGAGCAACAGGACAAGAGGTGATGGTTTTAAACAGTAAAAGGGGAGATTTGGGTTGGACATTAGGAGAAAGTTCTTCCCTCTGAGGGTGGTGGATCCCTGGCCCAGGTTGCCCAGAGAGGTGGAGGAGGCCCCATCCCTGGAGACATTCCAGGTCAGGCTGGATGGGGCTCTGAGCACCCTGTTCTAGTGCAGATGTCCCTGCTCCCTGCAGGGTGGGACTAGATGGGTTTTGATGGTCTCTTCCAACCCAAGGCATTCTATGACTTCTATGACTCCATTTCAGGAATTTAACAGGCAGCAAATAAAACATGAAAATCAGTATTTCCAGCTGAAATAGGAAATGGCTCCAATTATCCCTATGGAAAAGTGCTTGGAAAACACTGGCTGAATAAAAAATGTCTCTGGGCCAATGAGGTGCTCGAGCATTTGGTGGTTTCGGTGCATCCCTCCCACCTTTTACTTTTCTTTCACAAGGCTCATGGAGTTTTTACCCCGTTACCAGATGCTGCCCACATGAGATGGAGGTTTAACCCCCATCCCACCTCTGCAAACACTTTTTGAAACATCCCCCTACATCCATGGGGAAGTAGGTGGAAAACAAAACAAGCCCTGAGCGGTTCCCACAACTTGAAAAACATCAGATGCTCTTTGCTGCTAGTGGAGGGTTTTTGGAAAGGCTGGCAGGCAGGGTAGGGTTAATGAATCAGCTATGCAACCTAAATGCTTCTTTTGTATTGCTTAATTGCTACTCTGAGCTAGAACATTGTCAGGGCAAACTGTACCCGGGTTGGATCACTTGAGTTTAATTGTGTTTTGTTCTGGCATGGGAAGAAATGTAGTAAATATTCCCTGGGAAAAAAAAAAAAGTCTCAAGATAATTTTTGTCTCTCCACATCACTCTGTATTCAGTCCCTTGTGTTTTAATTTCTCTGAGATTATTAATGATCTGCAGCACCCCAGCAGCTCTGGGGGCATCTCTAGATGTTGTGGATGTCCACCTCAATGTGTCTTGAAAATGGGATTTGTGATGGGGGCTTAAGGCAAAGGCCAGACTCACTCAAAAGACCTTTTCAGATGATTCCAGGCAGTGTGCTCAGGGACTCACCTGCTGCCTCCCCCCCCTTTTTTTTGGCAACACCATCTACTTCTGATCACCATGACATACTTTAGAGTGATCTTATCAGGGCAACGTCCATTTCAAGAGTGGCAATACCAAACCAATAAATTACACAATTCATTTTTAATTACACACTGAGAAGAAATGTACCAGGTGGTTGTGTAACACCAGCACCTCGCAACACCCCTGGCTCAACCCAGGGCTCTTGAAGTGCTGGGCAGAGGGTTTCTAGAAAGGCTTTGGGTGTTCATGCCAGAATGTGGAGGTGCCTTCAGGAGGTGCCACCCAAGGATGGTGACTTGGTGATAGTTGGCCAAAAAAAAAAAAAGGAGTTTTGAGCCCATTATGGGGGTTTTTGCCTTTAGGACTTTATCTGCCCCATGGTTGTGCCCTGAGCTGACCCTCAAGGCTTGTGCAATGGAGTCTGCACAGCTTGGTGGGGAGGGTTTGGGTCTCCATCTCTGTGGGAAGGTGTGGAGAACTGCTTGAGATGGTCTCCTGAAATGTCAGCATTTCAAATTCTTTATCCTCTCAATTTTCCTTGGGTGACCATAAGGCAGAGCATGGGCATTAAACACACACAAGGTGTTGTATGAGGGTATGAAATACAAGGGGACAGAAAAATCACAAACACAAAACTCTCCTGANTTGGGTCTCCATCTCTGTGGGAAGGTGTGGAGGAGAACTGCTTGAGATGGTCTCCTGAAATGTCAGCATTTCAAATTCTTTAGCCTCTCAATTTTCCTTGGGTGACCGTAAGGGAGAGCGTGGAGGTGACTTCAGGGCATTAAACACACGCAAGGTGTTGTATGAAGGTACGAAACACAAGGGGAGAGAAAAATCACAAACACAAAACTCTCCTGAACTCCAGACTGTATTGGCTCACATACAGATGGACACAGAGAAAACTGCAGCAATATGGTTTATTTTAGCACCCACAGAGGTTTATTTTAGCTCATCAGAAGCACAGGACTCACCAGGGGAGGGAGAAGAGCAATTTTCTTGGAAGACTGATAGGAGACACACAATGATTTCTGAACTCAGCACAAGAGCAAGGACATAGAATCATAGAATCATAGAATCATAGAATCATAGAATCATAGAATCATAGAATCACAGAATTTTTAAGGCTGGAAAAGACCCCTAAGATCATCCAGTTCAACCATTAACCTACCACCACCAAGTCTACATGCATGTGTATAACATGCAGATGATGACCTGATCACTTCATATTTGAAGATACTTGATAAATTTGCTGCTGACAATCCTGTGGCTTTCCATGGCAGGATCCACTGCTGCTCCCATGGCATCCAGATCCACCACTACTCCCGTGGCATCCAGATCCACCGCTGCTCCCGTGGCATCCAGATCCACTGCTGCTCCCATGGCATCCAGATCCTCTGCTCCCATGGCATCCAGATCCTCTGCTCCCATGGCATCCAGATCCTCTGCTCCCATGGCATCCAGATCCTCTGCTCCCATGGCATCCAGACCCACCACTGCTCCCATGGCATCCAGATCCACTGCTCCCATGGCATCCAGATCCTCTGCTCCCATGGCATCCAGACCCACTACTGCTCCTGTGGCACCCTTCACTGCTGTGGCATGAGGATCGTTCTTGCTGGTGGCACTGGTCTTTGTCCTGGCGGGAGCACATCTTTGCAGACCTGTTGGGAAGACTCATTTTACAGGGGGTGTCAAGACACTGTGATGTCTGTCAGCTAGGAGGAACAGATGTTTAGTGTAGATGGGATAAAATATCAAGAGCAAATTCTAATTACAAGCCAGGTTCTTGAAGAAGAGAAACATGAGCCATGCCTGGTGGTCTCTGACCTCTGCAGAGGACTCCTTTGAGCAAGACTTCCCTTTCTCTTCTATGTTTAGCAAATAGAAATTAAAGCACTTAGTGAGAAGAAGTGGCCAGAGTCCAGAGCTAGAGCTGAATAATCCCCTCCTCAGCCATCTGAACCAGTAAGTTTTAAGTTTTCTTAGTTGCTTTCAGTTGTTGATGTACAGGCATGGGTGGAGAAGACAACCTAGGCAAAAGGACCATGCAACTGTGACCACAGTCACAGAGATGAGACATGGAAGAGAAGTGGTCTAGACATCAGGATCAGGACAGAGCTGGTGGTCTTTAAGGCACAGAAGTTTGAGCTGGACTTACCCTGTTAAGCAGGAATTTGAGAGGAGACGTGGAGCCGAAACGATGAGGAGAAACGGGGTGCGAGATCTTTTATAGAGCACCCAACGTTTTCCCTCCGGAAACAAGACGAGCTCCCACTGGAGGGACCTGATTGTTCACCACCCCAAGCACTTTGCTAATTGGAGAGTTTTTTCCTCTGCTGTTTTGACTCACAGTACTACGAGCGGATCAATATCCTGCCTTTGTGATCACCGTTCCTCTCGTTACTCCATAAAAATGTTAATTGCCCCCCACGCCTGGTGTGGTTCATGTGCAGAGATGAGGAGGTTTCTGGATGGTCTTGCTGCCTTTGCCTAAAGCATTTTCCTGCTTCTTGTGCCTAATGCAAAGCAGTTGGGAGCCCCAAGACTGCTAATGGATGGAAAGGTGGGATATGGGGTGGGCTGGGTTACAAAGGGGTCCAGAAAGTTAAAGGGACTTGAACGAGAACAAACAAGGCCATGGTGGGGTGTAGGAAAAAATGAATGCTTTGGGGCAGCTTGAGAAAATAGTTCAGGTTGTGAGTGGGTGAAGGAGACAGAGGGAATTAAGGATGCAGGTATGAGCACGTGATGGGGTGGCAGAAGGCGAGCACAGAGCCTGGGGCTGGTGTATGTGGGGGGTGCCCTGAAAACAGGGAGCGTGAGCGTCCTCCGCTGAGCCCGGTGTTGTCTGTCCGCCTCCGCCGGGCCGCTGGGGCTCGGCCCTGGTGGGTTGCAAAAGGAGTTGAGTTGCCTCTGGCTCTAAAGCTGTCACCCAGGTTTGGGGTGGGGGTTGGGGGTTGGGTGGGTGATGCCTTTGAAGCCAATTCCTGCTGGTGTTGTCTGGTTGGGGTGAGGGGAGTGGGTGAGTGCAAGCAGCAGGATGGGGCCAGGCAGTAGTTGTTTAAGAGAAACCTATTTCCAAGTAAAACAGGAAAAAAAGCACTAAAAGGAGTGTTGTGATGTTTTCAGTCAGTCCTTTCCTTGAGACTCTTAACTTAAACAGAAGGAATTTAAAGCTCCATAGGAGATGGAGAGCATCCAAGCAGGTTTGGAGTCTCCTTTCAGGAGGCTTGGAAGGCCAGAAGGTCTACAGCAGTGTCCCATCCCCATGAGGTTTGTTCCAGCTATCTGCTACTGATTACCTTTGCTACAATATAATTGGATAAAAAACATAGGGAGCAGGGTGTCAAGACTCTTTGAGCTCCTTCATGAAATCATTGAATCACAGACCCTTTGAATATCCCAAGTTGAAGGGATCCATAAGAACCATCAAGCCCAACTCCTGGATCCATACAGGACCAGCCCAGTCAGAGCAGGGGACTGAGCACATTGTGAAGACACTCCTTGACCTCAGCCCAGCTGGGTGCTGGGACCACTTCCCTGGGGAGCCTGTCCCAGTGCCTGACTCCCTCTCAGGACAGAGCCTCTTCCTGACACCCAGCCTGACCCTCCCCTGTCACAGCTCCATGCCCTTCCCTCGGGTTCTGTCCCTGGTCCCCACAGAGAGGAGATCGGCACCTGCTCCTTCACCACCATGAGGTCTCCCCTCAGCCTCCTCTTCTCCAGGCTGAACAAACCCAGGGTCTTGAACCTCTCCTCATAAGACTTCCCCTCCAGACCCTTCCCCATCTCCTTGCCCTTCTCTGCATCTCCATCCTCACAGGTACCTCGGGAATCCATTTACTCCATTGACTGAACGTTCTGTTTCAAGGAGAAAAGTGTCTTTCTCCCTGGAGAGCACACCAGGCCTGATCCCATCCAGGACTCTAGAGGCCACTGTGATATTAATAATAGCAGAGATCAAATTAAAATAAAACAGAGATTCCAGGAGCTTCGTTGGAGGTGAATCACGCCAACGAATTGATAGGTGAGGAAATCAGAACGTGTCCGGGGATATTTCACCAGCGTCACAAGAATGAAATTTCTTGTGAAACTATTATTCAGGATTCACTAATTACACCCCACACCACGTGGATGGTGACAAACCTGTTTATCGTTTCTCTCGGCGATAGAGACATCCTCTGGAGCTTGGTGGGGACGATACTGGTGAGCATCAGAGGCCTGGAGACGTGTTTGAGAGAGAACAGCACTAAGCCAGAAGCTGGTCTTTGATTCCCACCTGTCTCCTGAAAAGCTCCTGGTCTTTGGGAGGAGCTTCTCTATGTCACTTGATCCTGTTCTGAGGGGATGCCTGGTTTTTATTTTGGGTAATTTGTTGGGTTCAGGGAAGGAATTGTCCTAGTAGAAACCTCAGCAACAGGTTTGTTCCTCAGTTTGGATCATGGTTTCTAGATGGTTTATATATGGTCTGTTACAGGTTTTCTAGTTTTAAAGGGTATAAATTAAGCATAGAAAAAAAAACCCCAAGATCTTAGAAGGATCTGGGGGACACCCTGGGTATGAGTTCAAACCTCCAAATCCCTCAGAGGTGATTTAAACACAATGAAGATCCCTCTTGATTGGAACGGGGATTGCTCATAACCTCATTAGAGGTCAGACAAATCTATGTCAAAATGGCTTGGGCCAAGCATCTCCTGCTCATTATGGGGCATGGGAAGCAGGAGCTGCTCTCCTGAGGTCTCCTCCAGACTTCTCCACCACTGACCAGCATCCTTAGGAGCCTCTGCACATAGGAAGGAAGAGGTTGGTGAGGAAGGCTTGCTGCGGTGTCAGGGCTGAACATGCCCCCACATCTCTACCCAGAAGTTCTCTATCCCAGGAAGGGGCACCCTGAGCACTGGTTTTATTTCTTCTCCTTATCCAGATCATCCTGCAGAAAAAATCTCCCCCATTAACGTTGCAAAGTGGCTGATTCTGCCATGTGTCACATCCTGCAGGCTGGGCCAGGCAGGACATCAGGAGATGGAGACGATGGAGGCTCTGGGCTGGGTGAAGTGACACTGGGGACATGAAGTCGTGAGTCACTGACTCCAGATCCCTACCTTGCTGCAACCATCCTCCCAGGTGGTTCCCCTTCTAACCCAACCAGACTGTATCTCACAAGGAGTTTGGGATCTTCTGGTCCTTTAGAAAGAACAGGTCCAGCCAAGTGTCCCCCTGAAGTCTACAACCTTGGTTATAAATTCTACTTGACATGTATTCCTGGGCAGAAGATCTCAATTTCTCCTTGGATCAGAGTCCTCAGCTCTGAGAGGTCTCCCTGGTTTTTTTCCCAACGTCTCTCAGCCATCAGTGTGGCACAGAGCATCAGTGAGAACCAGTTGCTGACAACATGTAGGCCCTGCAGAAGCCGTCTCCTTTGGAGTGAGACAAGATCTGCCATCATTGGGATCTCTGAAGGTCTAATGGATCATGGACCAGAGCATTTCTTCTCCACCAACTTCAGCATTTCCTCTAAGAGTTATAGAATGGTTTCAGTTGGAAAAGACCTTCAAGATCACCCAGTCCAACCATTTATCCAGCCCCATTAGGTCCAACACTAGATCACAACACCAAGCCCAACATCTACTCTTCTTTTAAACACCTCCAGGGATGGTGACCCAACCCCCCTCCCTGGGCAGTCTGTTCCAATATCTGACAACTTTTCCAGTAAAGAAACTGTTCCCAATAGCCAACCTAAACTTCACCTGACACAAGCTGTTCCCACTTGTCATAGAATCATTGATCCCTTGGGTTGGAAGAGACCTTTGAGATCGTCGAGTCCAACCCCAGCCTGACCCTACCTTGTCCACATTCAGACCAGGTCCTTCAGCACCTGATCTATTGGCCTTTTCAGCCCCTCCAAGGATGGGGACTCCACCACTGCCCTGGGCAGCCTGTTCCAAGGCCTGACAACCCTTTCAGTGCAGAAATTCTTCCTGATGTCTATGTCCTGTCACTACCAGGGAGAAGAGACCAACCCCCACCTCACTACAACCCCCTTTCAGGTACTTGTAGAGAGTGATGAGGTCTCCCCTCATTCTCCTTTTCTCCAGACTAAATCCCAGCTCCCTCAGCCTCTTGTTCTGCACTATCCATGTCAATCCCATTCCTGAATCCTCTCCCTGATGTTTGGGTTTTTTTTTCCCCAGGGCTTTTTTTTTTTTGGAGGCTTTTGGTGCGAGTCAAACTGTACCATGGCCTCACCAGTGAATGAAATGACACACAGACCCTCTCATTTTTATCTCTGTCTTGAAACATGTGAGGGTTGGGTTTTTTACATCATATATTAGTATTTAATTGCTGGATTGCATAACAAATCCGAGGTGAAAACTGTTAGTTCCTTCTCAACAAGGAAGTTGCCTGGAGTGGGAATAAAAAGCCACCAGGCTGAATCAACCAGGAACTGAACGAGGATGCTGCAGACACCAGCTTTGGCCACAAGAAGGGGCAGAAGCAATTCAGAGGGATGAAGTGGAAAACACTGAAGCAGAGAGGTGATGAACTATGATTTTTTTTTATTGCCTCCACACCTGCTGTGAAATAAAGAGGTGAAAAGCACTTAATATTTCACAGAGAGAGTGGGTTATGCCTTCAAACCATGTTACAAGCAAAATGATGGGAAGACTGGAGTGACATGGGACACACCAACCATCAGGGCAATGTAGCAGAAGTGACACCTTTCCCCCATTCATCCCTGCTCCTCAAGTCCTCTACTTGATCTTCCTGGCTGGCACTTTGCAGACCTGTTTTTGCTGCTGGCTCGGGATGCACTTTGCTGCGGGGACGCATTTTGCTGCAGGGATGCATTTTGCTGCAGGGATGCACTTTGCTGCAGGGATGCACTTCGCTGCAGGGATGCATTTTGCTGCGGGCACGCAGCCTTGCTGCACTGGAGGAGGACAGGTCTGCACTGGGCAGCACTCTTGGACATTCTGTACTGGTTGGCTGCAACGTGGCTTTTCTCCCTGGTACCCTGATCCATGGCACGTCTCGGAGCAGACCGACCTCCCGTAGCTGTGGCACCCCCCTGAGGACCCATAGGTGTAGGTGGGTCTCCTGACACAACTAGAACCTCCTCCATGGCATGAACCTGAGGACTCATGGCACCTCTCAGAGCAGACAGACCTCCCGTAGCTGTGGCAGCCCCCTGAGGACCCGTGGCACGAATTAGCCGCGGTGTAGCCGTGGCATCTGTCGGAGCAGACCGGCTGCCTGTAGCCATAATGACGGTAGTTGTGGNGAGTCAAACTGTACCATGGCCTCACCAGTGAATGAAATGACACACAGACCCTCTCATTTTTATCTCTGTCTTGAAACATGTGAGGGTTGGGTTTTTTACATCATATATTAGTATTTAATTGCTGGATTGCATAACAAATCCGAGGTGAAAACTGTTAGTTCCTTCTCAACAAGGAAGTTGCCTGGAGTGGGAATAAAAAGCCACCAGGCTGAATCAACCAGGAACTGAACGAGGATGCTGCAGACACCAGCTTTGGCCACAAGAAGGGGCAGAAGCAATTCAGAGGGATGAAGTGGAAAACACTGAAGCAGAGAGGTGATGAACTATGATTTTTTTTTATTGCCTCCACACCTGCTGTGAAATAAAGAGGTGAAAAGCACTTAATATTTCACAGAGAGAGTGGGTTACACCTTCCAAGCATGTTACAAGCAAAATGATGGGAAGACTGGAGATCCACGAGTGACATGGGACACACCAACCATCAGGGCAATGTAGCAGAAGTGACACCTTTCCCCCATTCATCCCTGCTCCTCAAGTCCTCTACTTGATCTTCCTGGCTGGCACTTTGCAGACCTGTTTTTGCTGCTGGCTCGGGATGCACTTTGCTGCGGGGATGCACTTTGCTGCAGGGACGCATTTTGCTGCAGGGATGCATTTTGCTGCAGGGATGCACTTTGCTGCAGGGATGCACTTCGCTGCAGGGATGCATTTTGCTGCGGGCACGCAGCCTTGCTGCACTGGAGGAGGACAGGTCTGCACTGGGCAGCACTCTTGGACATTCTGTACTGGTTGGCTGCAACGTGGCTTTTCTCCCTGGTACCCTGATCCATGGCACGTCTCGGAGCAGACCGACCTCCCGTAGCTGTGGCACCCCCCTGAGGACCCATAGGTGTAGGTGGGTCTCCTGACACAACTAGAACCTCCTCCATGGCATGAACCTGAGGACTCGTGGCACCTCTCAGAGCAGACAGACCTCCCGTAGCTGTGGCAGCCCCCTGAGGACCCGTGGCACGAATTAGCCGCGGTGTAGCCGTGGCATCTGTCGGAGCAGACCGGCTGCCTGTAGCCATAATGACGGTAGTTGTGGCCTCTCATGCCCTCCACGCCTTCACCCTCGCACCCCGAGGAGCAGGTGTTGTAGCCGTAGCGGAAGGGCGTGCGCCGGGTGTCCAGCCAGGATCCTGAGGGATCGTACCAGGTTGAGTTCAAGTTGAAGTAGGATTCTCTTCCAGAAGAGTATATCATGCTTGAGATCTAAGGGAAAACCTGAAAAACACGTGGTCAGATGGGTTTGTATCTCCCTCTGCTCTTATTTTCATTTAACCTGATTTAGTGAGACAGGTCAGCCTTAAAATCATGGAATCACAGGGTGCCTTAGGTGGGAAGGGACCTTCAAAGCCCATCCAGTCCCACCCTTCAGTGAGCAGGAACATCTACACTAGAGCAGAGTGCTCAAAGCCCCATCCACCCTGACCTTGAGTGTCTCCAGGATTGGGGCCTCCACCACCTCTCTGAGCAACCTGGGCCAGTGATCCACCACCCTCATATTGAAGAATTTTTTCCCAATATCCAACATAAACCCCCTTTAAGGAGATGAAAGGATAAGCCTTGCTTATCCTGAAAGCCTAGATCCAAAGGAAATTCTTGCAGTTGTCCAGTATTGATCCAAATCCTCTTGCTGACCTGACCCTTGTCTATATTTTTTTCCCCTAAAAGAACAGAAACAACCCTAAGGCACCACAGGACATAGTGACATTGCTGTAAATCCCATACCCAAGCCCCTCAATAGCTTCTTTCTTGGCTTAGCCCATTGTCCTCTAGCCCTTGCATGTAGAGCATGGGCTGAAGGACAGTGCTAGGACTGTGACCTCCTGAATCCAAAGTTGAACACCCAGGATGTGTCTTACCCAATTCACCGGGGAAGGCAGACGCTGACCAGGGGAGCAGATTGTGAGAGGAGAGGGGATGGAGACCTTTTATATTGTTCCAAGTCTTCCCCTCATAAATGAAACACCCTGCAGGAACGAGGATTAAATTATTTATTGTCAAAACATCTCCTCCATTTGGATGCTGTTCCCAGCTCTTGGCATGTTCTTCTTGACTCATGATTCCTGATAAGCATCACCTAATTATAACATAGTTGCCCAGTGGTGCCCATAAAGGACTCACATCGTTGAAGCGACACATCTGCTGTGTGAGGTGGGTAATAATGTACTTATTCACCATCACCAGAGGACCAAGACACTGAGTACAGGTGACCTGTGACTCAGGAGCCATGATGGACACAGTGATAATGTCCCTACTACCCATGAAGAGCATTTCCAGGTCCTCGAAGCACAAACAGGTGGTTGGGAAGAGCCAGCTCAGAGTCACCAAAGGCAAATCATGTTGATGGCTCTGTGGATGATGGAGTGCCATGGATGACCTCAACCTTTGCAAGGATTTTGGCACAGCCTCCTATGGAAGCCTTGTAGTTAAGCTGGTGGGTGTATGGGTTGGAGGTTTAGATTGGATATTAGGAAAAATGTCTTCACAGAGAGGGTTGTCAGACCTTGGAACAGACTGTCCAGGGAGGTGGTGGAGTATCCATCCCTGGAGGTATTTAAAAGATGGCTTGATGTGGTGCTGAGGGAGGTGGTTTAGTAGTGGATGACAGGTTAGAGTGGTGGTTGGACTTGATGATCTAAAGGGTCTCTTCCAACTAAGGAGATCCTATGATTCTATATAACAGATGGTTCTACTACATGGTGGGTCTGAACCTGGTGCTGTTCCACATCCTCATTAATGCCCTGGGTAGTGGAATGGACACGGAACATCTACAGGTGACACCACATTGGAGTCAGCAGCTGAAATTGCTGGAGGATGGGAGATGGGCAGGCTGGAGAAATGGTCCTGAGGTTGGCATGGATCAACTGGGATGGAAGGGCTGGGGCAGCTGGTGAAAAGCATCTTGGTAGAGAAGTTGGAGCAAAGCTGACTTGGAAGTGCTGGTGCGAGGGCTGAGCGTGTCTGCGGGCTCTGAGTCAGACCTTTGGGCACCATGCCTGGACGGTGCCTGGGAACTGGCCTCAAAGAGAGGAGTCTGTTAGGAAGAAAACAGCAAATAAAATAAGGGACTTTGGAAGTTAAAATTCTTATGTAAGTGTATTTATCATTTGGTTAAGACAAGACCTGAGAAAACAAAATTGTTGTGGTTTTCTTTGTTCTTTCTCTTTTTCTCTGATGGTCGCTACAGGCCTGTCCTCAGCAGGAAGGGACACCTTCCTGATGAGGACAGGCTGAGGGAGCTGGGGCTCTTCAGCCTGGAGAAGAGGAGACTGAGGGGGCACTGTATTAATATCTATAAATATGCAAAGGGTGAGTGTCAGGAGGATGGAGCCAGGCTCTTCTGAGGGTTGGCCAGGGACAGGACAAGGGGCTGTGGCTCCAAGCTGGAGCAGAGGAGGTTCCATGGGAACATGAGGAGAAACTCTTTCCCTGTGAGGTGCCAGAGCCCTGGGCCAGGCTGCCCAGAGAGGTTGTGGAGTCTCCTTCTCTGGAGACATTCAATCCCAACCTGGACACGTCCCTGTGTGGTTTAATGGAGGTGACCCTGCTCTGGCAAAGGGTTTGGACTGGATGATCTTTGGAGATCCCTTCCAACTCCTGACATTCTGGGATTAAACAATACAAAGAAGCAAAAAACAATATATATATTTTTTAACTAGTGAAAGGCTTTTCTGTCAAAGTGAGAGAGAAACATCATGTTTCCAGGGTGGCTGCTGGAACTGGGCGGTGGGAAGCTGCCAGGGAAGAGCCAGGACGGTGCCGAGTGAAAAGGCATTCCCGGCACGCAGAGACACGCCTCACGTGCTGGGACAGGTGCTAATTATCATGATTGAAGTTTGTATGGTGGGTGGCCTTCCTGGTGCAGTGTTACTATGAGCAAACAATGGTGATGGCACATGCTGTAGAGGGAACTGCTTGTGCCTCCATCGCTTGCTGATGGACCACGGGGATGTCCTGTGGTGGGTAACCAGAGGGGAGAGGGTTGTACTTCAGGCAGGTGGGATCAGCCTGGTGAAACAGCTGAAATCCTCACCTGTGAACCCTGGTTTTGGTTTTAAATGTGTAAGTTTCCTTATGAGGATTTAATGGTTTTCAACATCTCATTGTAATATTGGTGATATTTTGGGGGTGAAAAGAAAGGAAACAAGTGTCAACTAAGTGTTTTCAGCTTTATTCTTGAATATACAGGAAGAAAATAAAATTAGAGTAGTCCTTGATGACCCTGCCATCACAGTGTGTACATTTTTCCTAACACAGCCCTGTGTCTGTTGTGAACAATCTTGAAATCACAGTCCCACGGGAGAAGATGAATCCACAGTGGCCATTCCCCTGTCCTTGCTCAGGATCTTTCCCTTTGGTTTCTCCATCCCCTCAGAAGAAGGGAGAAAGGGCTGCTCTACCCTGAGGAAGAGCAACATGGTGTTTGGATGGTTAAATCCTGGGAAGGGGGAGGACTCTGGGCAGTTAAAGTGTCAGTGCTGGGGTCAAGCAGGGGACTGCAGACCCCGAATCCTCTGTGCAAAGAGCAGCCACGAGCGTCAGCCACGGCGGAGTTGCACCGTGCCGAAAGCGAAGTGGGAACATTTTGGGCGAGGAGCGAAGCATCTCCCACGCCAAGCAACGCGTGGGCAGGTGCCAAAGAGTCACCCCAGCACCTCTCTGTCCCTGACCTCATTTCTTCTGCAGGCAGGGTGGCAAGAGAGACACTTTCTTTTGCTGGTGCTGGCTGGGATGTAGCGTTGGGGGCGGAGCAGCTGGGCGGCAGTGCTGGACGGGTGGGCAGCAGCGTGGGATGCAGGGGCAGCGGTGCCGGGGATGCAGCGTCACAGGGGGACAGGCATCCTCCACGGGACACTGGTCCACTCGCCGACGGGGTTTGCCACAGCACTCCGGGTCCTGGCAGCACAAGGGTGGGCGATACTGCTGCAGCGGCCGCCGGTGGATTTTCACGGGTGGGCGGCAGACGGGCTGCGCGTGGTTCACCTCCACCCGTCGCCGGGGCTTGTTGGTGTCGCAGCTTTGCTGTGGTGGGCAGCAGATCGGGGGTGGGCAGGGCTCTGTGGGCAGGCAGCCTTTCGGCTCGCTCTGGCAGGACCCTTCGATGTCGCGGCTGACGCTGCCGGGGTCGTGGCAAGGTGGAAATGACACGGGGTTTTCACGGCAGCACCCCGTGGAACGGTGCCAGGTGCAGCCCTTCTCGCCATGGACCAAATCATCGTGGCACGAATCCTGGTCACTGTCTCCTTTATGGTGTTGCATCCTGCAGCAGACAGATGTCCCCAAGCCTTTGGGGACACACAGTCTGGGAAAAAAAAAAACCCTAAAACCCACAAAAAAACCCCACTGAGTCTTTTTTTT
>VXBZ01007438.1:33094-46366 GCA_013399135.1 Heliornis fulica | reverse complement strand
TGAGGAGAAACTCTTTCCCTGTGAGGTGCCAGAGCCCTGGGCCAGGCTGCCCAGAGAGGTTGTGGAGTCTCCTTCTCTGGAGACATTCAAGCCCAACCTGGACACGTTCCTGTGTGGTTTAATCGAGGTGACCCTGCTGTGGCAAAGGGTTTGGACTGAATGATCTTTGGAGGTCCCTTCCAACTCCTGACATTCTGGGATTAAACAATACAAAGAAGCAAAAAACAATATATATATTTTTTAACTAGTGAAAGGCTTTTCTGTCAAAGTGAGAGAGAAACATCATGTTTCCAGGGTGGCTGCTGGAACTGGGCGGTGGGAAGCTGCCAGGGAAGAGCCAGGACGGTGCCGAGTGAAAAGGCATTCCCGGCACGCAGAGACACGCCTCACGTGCTGGGACAGGTGCTAATTATCATGATTGAAGTTTGTATGGTGGGTGGCCTTCCTGGTGCAGTGTTACTATGAGCAAACAATGGTGATGGCACATGCTGTAGAGGGAACTGCTTGTGCCTCCATCGTTTGCTGATGGACCACGGGGATGTCCTGTGGTGGGTAACCAGAGGGGAGAGGGTTGTACTTCAGGCAGGTGGGATCAGCCTGGTGAAACAGCTGAAATCCTCACCTGTGAACCCTGGTTTTGGTTTTAAATGTGTAAGTTTCCTTATGAGGATTTAATGGTTTTCAACATCTCATTGTAATATTGGTGATATTTTGGGGGTGAAAAGAAAGGAAACAAGTGTCAACTAAGTGTTTTCAGATTTATTCTTGAATATACAGGAAGAAAATAAAATTAGAGTAGTCCTTGATGACCCTGCCATCACAGTGTGTACATTTTTCCTAACACAGCCCTGTGTCTGTTGTGAACAATCTTGAAATCACAGTCCCACGGGAGAAGATGAATCCACAGTGGCCATTCCCCTGTCCTTGCTCAGGATCTTTCCCTTTGGTTTCTCCATCCCCTCAGAAGAAGGGAGAAAGGGCTGCTCTACCCTGAGGAAGAGCAACATGGTGTTTGGATGGTTAAATCCTGGGAAGGGGGAGGACTCTGGGCAGTTAAAGTGTCAGTGCTGGGGTCAAGCAGGGGACTGCAGACCCCGAATCCTCTGTGCAAAGAGCAGCCACGAGCGTCAGCCACGGCGGAGTTGCACCGTGCCGAAAGCGAAGTGGGAACATTTTGGGCGAGGAGCGAAGCATCTCCCACGCCAAGCAACGCGTGGGCAGGTGCCAAAGAGTCACCCCAGCACCTCTCTGTCCCTGACCTCATTTCTTCTGCAGGCAGGGTGGCAAGAGAGACACTTTCTTTTGCTGGTGCTGGCTGGGATGTAGCGTTGGGGGCGGAGCAGCTGGGCGGCAGTGCTGGACGGGTGGGCAGCAGCGTGGGATGCAGGGGCAGCGGTGCCGGGGATGCAGAGTCACAGGGGGACAGGCATCCTCCACGGGACACTGGTCCACTCGCCGCCGGGGTTTGCCACAGCACTCCGGGTCCTGGCAGCACAAGGGTGGGCGATACTGCTGCAGCGGCCGCCGGTGGATTTTCACGGGTGGGCGGCAGACGGGCTGCGCGTGGTTCACCTCCACCCGTCGCCGGGGCTTGTTGGTGTCGCAGCTTTGCTGTGGTGGGCAGCAGATCGGGGGTGGGCAGGGCTCTGTGGGCAGGCAGCCTTTCGGCTCGCTCTGGCAGGACCCTTCGATGTCGCGGCTGACGCTGCCGGGGTCGTGGCAAGGTGGAAATGACACGGGGTTTTCACGGCAGCACCCCGTGGAACGGTGCCAGGTGCAGCCCTTCTCGCCATGGACCAAATCATCGTGGCACGAATCCTGGTCACTGTCTCCTTTATGGTGTTGCATCCTGCAGCAGACAGATGTCCCCAAGCCTTTGGGGACACACAGTCTGGGAAAAAAAAACCTAAAACCCACAAAAAAACCCCACTGAGTCTTTTTTTTTGTTGTTCCTATGAGGAATCTCAGAGCTGAGAGAATCCAACTCACCCCACGACTGGTGACAGACTGAGCAGGGAGTCCAAGTCCTGAGGACAACGCTGGGGCCAAAAGCTTTTATATGCAGCCAAGCTCTGTTGGCAGTGAGACATGCCATGAGAATTAATAGCTGAGCACTGAGTGTCACTTCTGTATGTATATTTTTTCTGGCACTTGCCATGGGATTAATCAGCTGCAATTAGCATCTCCCTTGAACTAATGTCAGCTTAGCTCTTTGCATATGCAGTGGCCATTATCTAATTAGTTCTTCCATCGGTTGTGTTCAAATACTCTGTTACCTAATGTTAGTCAGATGGGATCCTGGGATAAGGATACCTGGAATACCGTGATGCTGAGTGATGTGCCCAAAAGGAGTCTCGTGGCAGTGGGAAAACCACAGAAAGGACCAGGAGTCTTGGTGTCCAGTCCCATGTCCAGGAACCCAACGGCTCGTGTCTTGACGCAGGGTGTAGGGGTTCTGGATTAACAAGAATCAGGAAAAACATGACTTGAAAGTTATATTTTAATGCTTCTGTTCTTTAAAACCAGACATTGGGCTTTAAATGACCACCTTTTCCTGATACAATGACTTTTCTTCAGGGAGTCCCCTAGCACTGAAGTTGCAGAAGGTATCTAAAAATACATAAGGAGAACAGTTAGTTCTTTAAAAGACAAAATATCTGGCAAACAAACCCATCTTCTGACACTGAAAATGTTGCTGGCTAAGAAGGATTATTATTTTTCTTTCGTGATCTTCCATCTGAAAGATCTTTGGCTTTTCATTTGTTAGTAGAAACTTGAAATTTCCAGTGAAGAAAGATGAAGCTGAAGGTTGGACCTTGTTTGCCAAGGAAGGTCTGTGATGTCTGGCCATGATGGATTGAATTTGGGGAAGGGAAGGGTCAGGTTGGAGGTCAGGGGAAGTTTTTCACAGAGAGAGTGGTGAGGGGCTGGAATGGGCTCCCAGAGAGGTGGGGGATGCCCCAAGCCTGAAGGGATTCAAGGCCAGGTTGTATAGGCCCTGGGCAACCTCATCTGGCTACAGGCCTGGAGGTTGGTGGCCCTGCCTGTGTCAGGGCATTGGATCTCGATGGTCTTTGGGGTACGTTCCAACCCAGACCAATCTTTTATTCTGTGATGCTCATCACCTTCCAGAGCACAGAGAAACCAGACTGATGAAGAAGGTGTGAGGTGACATCAGTGCCATCACAGACAGCAGATGTTGTTGCCCTGTGTGTATGTATATACCAACAGCTAGAAGATGTGACCTCTGAATACACGATCACCGGCGCAGGACCCGACTGCGTTGGGATGAGTAGGGGATGTAGATTCCCCAATTTAAATGAATTAATTCCCTTCCAAGTGAGAAGAACCTCAAGCCCTTTTATGTGCTGCAAGTCTGGAATGAGGATGCAACAGAGGAGTGCTGACCTCATGAACTAACAATTTCAGGCTTGGTCCAGCACCGTATCCACCTTCCTGACATCTACTTTGACTCATTTTCCGTATAGCTGCTCCTCTTGGTATTTCTGAGGACAATCAAGGCATTACTTAAGTACCAGCAAAGTATCACAGCAGCCCCAGGGCTCAACACAAAAAGGTATTTCCATGGTTCACTCTGCTGTAGAGCCTCTCTGAGAGATGCTCAGAGGTTTGTCTGGTGGTGTTTGGGTTTGAATCACTGGGAAAAGCATGTGCAGAATCCAGGGGTGTGACTGCAGGGCGCGTGCTTGGGCCTGGCGACTCCGCTGCTGCCGGGATAATTTATTATTCCTTACAGGAAAAATGTAATTGCCTTGCAGGAAGCCACGGGACTGGCATGTAAGGGCAGAGGAGACCTTGGTTAAGGGACAACAAGGATTTTTTAGATTTATAACTCACTCCCGTGGTCCCAAAATTACATTTGGTTTGTATTTTATCCATGTTGGGAGAGATGGTTTTGAGCTGCTTTGGATTTGCAAACCAGGAAGGGCAAATATTTAATCTCTGAATCTCATCTCTCAAAGTTTTACACATTTTAGTAGAGTTCCAGATGAAATTAGGTGGCATTTCTGAATCCACCAGGCTAGAATTATATGTCTACAGGTTTTAATGATGCTCTCCCTCCCTGCACCATGCAGACTATACCTGCTGATCTATTTAATTTTGTTGACAAAATATCAAGCCTTTTAAGAAGCCTTTTTTTACAGCTCAGCAAATGTTCTGGAAAGGTTTCTGTGAACAGAAAAGACCTTTAGCTGTAGGACCAGACACTTCCATTGCAGGCCTTTCCCCCCAGGCAGGGGAAAGGTAGGATGAAACTGCGTGGCCAAGAAGATACTGTGGTGGTTTTGGTAACATACCAGCACTGTTTTCCCCCAGATGAAAGACTGACCCAAGGAGTTCACTGCATATGCTGAGTCCTGTCATCAGCAGCATGACAAATAGTTGAAAAATTCAATATACTCAGAAACTAAACCATTGCTAAAGACATCCCAGACCCAAGCTATAGCTCAAAAGATAAACATAAATGAATAAACATAAATGAATAAACATAAATGAATAAACACATACCATAAGTTTGCAGTGTCATAACATATAACTTTTATTGCTTTTCATGACTAATTGGAGATTATAGGAAGGTAAAGAGAGTATGATGCACCAACAGTATTAAACATCCCACACACCAAGGGGAAAACGAACAGCAGCACGAGCGCTCGCGAGGGAAAATCACGCCCATCAGTGGGAAGCAGCTTCCAAGTACGTTGCAAGCATCTGGTGAAGGAGAGAAGATCTACAGTCTCTAGGCAAAGGAGGAAGAGTGTTTAGGGTAGTATCCATATCCATGTCTGTATCCATATGCATTCAACACCGAGAGAGCCAGGAGCAAAGCTGTAGGCGGTGCAGTCCCTGCCTGCCCTTTGCCGGGAGGGTTTAGTTGCCACCGCAGCAGCCGCCGCCGCTGCCACCGCAGCAGCCGTTGTTATTCCTTATGGTGTAGCAGCAGCTCTGCATGGGCATGCAGCAGGTGGTGGGGCAGCAGTACTGCATGGGGGAGCAGCACATCGGTGTCTTGCAGCACTTGGGGCTGCTGTAGCAGCACACGGAGTAGTTATTCCCACCGCAGCATCCGCAACCTCCGTAGGACATGGTGTTGGGAGTAGCGTAGGCGAAGCTGGAAGGAACAGAGAGAGTCTGTCTGTGGCTGGGAGCAGGATATTTGGAACTAGAGGATTAATTCAAAGCTCTGTTTAAGCTAAATTTGGAGGCTTGAGGAGGTGAAACCATATGCTGTCTCGTTGGTGGTGAGTTCTGCTCGTTACCCTTCTCTTTGTCTTGTCCCTGAAATGTAGATGCTCACCTAGTTGTACCAGGGCAACCCTCATGTCTGAGCAAGAATCACAGAGCAGAGTGCTCATAGCCTTTGGTCTGGTCCCTCCTGAAATGCCCTTGTTCCCCTTGCTTTGCATGGCCCTGCTGATGTTCCTCTACATCCTTTGACATCCCCACCATTCCTAGCACAAAGTTCGTGACAGCCCAACCTCAGCCAAAGTCCTGATCCAGATACACAGTTGTATCTGGACGCTGTTATAAG
This sequence comes from Heliornis fulica, assembly GCA_013399135.1. Lineage (NCBI taxonomy): Eukaryota > Metazoa > Chordata > Aves > Gruiformes > Heliornithidae > Heliornis > Heliornis fulica. The sequence continues at coordinate 40,815 of VXBZ01007438.1, read as the reverse complement.
AGATCCATAGGAGTTTGTTTAAAGGAAGATTTAAAGGTTCTCACTTACCCTGCTGAAGAGTGAGGAGAGCTGGAGGGAAGAGAAGATGAGTGAATGAAGTGAGCTGGGCCAGGGGACCTTTTATAGTCCTAGACACCTTCCTCCTGGAAGTGAGACAGCCATTGACCATTCAAACTCCCCTATTTACCCACCCTAACCCATACTTTTTGGCTATACGTGTCTTCTGGTATTTACTCTTGGCCTTATTATTTGTGATCACTACCTTTGTTTAGCCTCATAATTGTTTAGCCTGCAGATAATCAAAGGGCTTCTATGAATACTAATGAATTTTTCCTCTCTGCAACCTCACAAGGGTGCCAAAAAATGCATCCTTGTATCTGTTTGACCAATGCAGAGAGCGACGGGCCGGGGATGCTGAGGGACTTACTCAGCAGAGGTTGGTGCTGAATCAGTGTAAGAGCCGAAACTGAGCCCCTGGGTTGTGTCTTTCGGGCACGTGATGGGCTGTTTCACCACTCTGGTGTTTGGAAAATATTTGGAAAATTTTGTGAAAATAGGTGTGTTTGTTCCCAGTCACAGGACGGGCACGTGAGGAGGGAGCGGGAATACCAAGCGTTTGGGATGTGTGTGGGGAGGGGTCATGCTGGCCCCTGGGGTCTCAGTCACCTGCACATGACTCCATGCAAGATCATCTTGCTCTCGTGGGTACCAAGAGCATCATTGTGATGTCAAAGCTGTCACTGTGTCTTGGTTTGCCTAAACTTTTTCAGGTCCTCCAGTCTGGGAGGTTGAACTTTGCTTGTGGGCATCACACCAGCGTCTCCAATCCTGCTCTGCTTTGCTGGGGCTGATTTCCTAGAAACATTTTGGAAACCTCTGATTTGAGTGTTCACTTCAGGATATTTTGCATTTTAATGGAAATGTGAAGGGGCAGCACTGCCTGTGTGAGCTCAGTGCATAGACACATGGATCTGGAACGGGACACGAGGCACTGCAAGTCAACAGGTCCTTTCTGCAACCTCCTCTTGCTTCCAGGTGAAATCACAGAATCATAGAATCACAGGTTGTGTTGGGTGGGAAGGGACCTTCAGAGCCCATCTAGTCCCACCCTGCAGGGAGCAGGGACATCTGCACTAGAGCAGGGTGCTCAGAGCCCCATCCACCCTGACCTGGAATGTCTCCAGGGATGGGACCTCCACCACCTCTCTGGGCAACTTGGGCCAGTGATCCACCACCCTCAGAGTGAAGAACTTTCTCCTAATGTCCAACATAAATTCCCCCATTTTTGGTTTAAAAATTGTCTTTTGTTCTGGAGCCCTGGCCCCAAGCAGGACCACCCCTGCCCAGCTCCTTGGCTGGAAGGACTGGGGTTTAGAGCTGGAGGTTGAGCAGGACCCTTTGTGGGTGTTAGAAGTGGTAAACTAAAGACCCTGGCATGGACTGAGAGGAAGATGAAGGTGGAAGAAAAATGACAAGCACAGAAAACTGGTCCTATATGGGGTCATGGAGATGAGTGGGAGGGAGAAACTGAGAAGTGTTGGAGGAAGAGACATTGCTGAGGTGGAACCATTTTCTGGGAGGGAGAGAGGAAGGGAGGAAGGTCAAGGTAAGGCAGAGCCTTGGGCAACTGAGACAGAGGTAGATGATCATTTGCCTCCCATGCACATTGCTGTGGGGCTGAGTGCTGGCAGGAACACAGGGTACTTGTGAGGAATTTTTTCCACAGTCTAAAATTGCAGCTCTGGTTTGAAGACCTCTCCACATCACCCTGAGAGGAGAGCTGCCTAATGAGAGGATGGTGGAGCCTGCCTGGTGAGTTCCCTGCCTGCTGCTCAACACCCTCTGTGGTGTTGAGCACCACAGTTGAGCCCTATGGTGCTCCAAAGAGGGACCCTCCTAGATGAGCTGCTTCCATCCCAGAGGATGCTACCAGGGGGTTGATTTCTGCACAGTGCACAGGGGACCAGAGTGTGATTTTAGTCCTGCTTTGCCACCACAGTAAATGCTTCCAGCTCCTTCCCTGGAATGAGAACAATTCCTTGACCGAAATGCTGGAGAAGCAACACATGTAATTGGAACTTCTCCAGCCAGGGCAGGAGAACATGCATGGCATTTCCTTTCCCCTCTGAGGAGGCATATGCTTGTCTGTTGATGAGAACTGGTTAATTTACAAGGAATTCATGGGGCAGAAGCAAAGGGGCACACTTCACCTCCAGAGGGAAAGATCTCATTGGCAGATGCTGTGGCTGCAAGAAGCAATGATCTAGGTGACCATTTTCCACCCATGATAATTGTATACAACTATTTGTGTAAACTTGTTACTTGAATGGTCTTTGGTGGGTGGGACGTGGACCTCAGCACAAAGAAACAAAGAATCACAGAATCACAGAATGTCAGGGGTTGGAAGGGACCTGCAGAGATCATCCAGCCCAACCCCCTCCCAGTACAGGGTCACTTCCATTAAACCACACAGNTGACCCCTCAGTCTCCTCCAGGCTCCAGAGCCCCAGCTCCCTCAGCCTGTCCTCAGCAGGAAGGTGTCCCACTCCCTCCATCACCTTGGTGGCCCTGTGCTGGGCTCTTCCAAGGAGTTCTGTGTCCTTCTGGAACTGAGGGGCCCAGAACTGGACACAATATTCCAGGTGGGGTCTCACCAGGTCAGAGTAGAGGGGCAGAAGGACCTCTCTTGACCTACATGTCTTGAAACACATGGAGCTTTCCTAGTGGGGATGTTCCTGTGCCAAACTCTTTCAGAAGAAATTCACATCCTTTGCAAATTTATCTATTATTTTCTTCCTAATTTTTTTGTAGATATACAGTGAGAGGGGAAATGTTGCTCACAGAAGTTCCAGACACTCAACTTCTACTTGAATACACCCAAGCAGAAGGTCAGAACTTCACCATTGATCCCCCACCCTCACCAGCATCTTTCAGAAAGGACCACCCCGACACTGGGAAAAGAGGCAAAGAAAAGGCCATAGACGTGGCGATGCGCCCTGCATCCACCAGGTAGCAAACACATCATCACCAGGAGCTTTGCAGGTTCACAAACTACAGATTTTATTGTTTTTCAGACAGATTGAAGCAAAACAGGGAAGAAAATAAATAAACATCCCACACACCCAGAGGGAAACGAGCAGCAGCGCGAGCGCTTGCGAAGGGAAATCACATCGACCAGCGGGGAGCAGCTTCCAAGGATGTTGCAAGTGTTTGGTGATAAAGGGCAGAGAAAGAAGAGAAGATCTATGGTCTCCAAGTAAAGGAGAAAGAGTGTCCAGGTCCATATCCACATCCACATCCATATCCAACACCGAGTGAGCCAGGAGTGAAGCCGTATCGCCGGGAGGGTTTAGTTGCCACCACAGCAGCCGCCGCCGTTGCCACCGCAGCAGCCGCCGTTGTTCATGGTGTAGCAGCAGCTCTGTATGGGCATGCAGCAGCTCTGCATGGGCATGCAGCAGGTGGTGGGGCAGCAGCACTGCGTGGGTGGGCAGCACACGGGCGTCTTGCAGCAGGACTTCTTGGTGCTGTAGCAGCACACGGAGTAGTTATTCCCACCGCAGCATCCGCAACCTCCGTAGGACATGGTGTTGGGAGTAGCGTAGGCGAAGCTGGAAGGAACAGAGAGAGGTTCTTTTTCTCAGCCTGCATCTCCTGGTTGTTTGGGTAGCCCAGTGCACACTTATCCCAAAGTCCACCCCAAACTAGCTGGAGAAGTCCCTGTTGTCCGTAGTCCCATGACAGCCCCTCCCTAAGATCTTCACATCTTTACACCAGTGCATTCAGCATATTGTCCAGCACTGGTTCCATCAGAAAGAAGCCACCCAGGTAGATCCCAAATCCAATCTCTCAAAATTGGTCACAAAAGAGAAAATACAGGAAATTCTGGATGGCTTCTTCCAACAGGACACAGAAATACACCAGTGAGCAGATGAAAAGGTGAGTAGTAAGCTCTGACTTACCCTGTTGACCAGTGAAGACAAGAGAGGAGGAGATGAGATGAGTGAATGAAGACCACTGTGTTGGGGAGCCTTTTATATGCTTCAAACCCACCCACCCCCTGAAAATGAGGGCTAATTCTGACTTCACTGTGCATCACCCTGCGTATGCCGCTCACGTGTCTTCCGGTATTTCATCTGTACCTCTTTCTGTTTGCTCACCACTTCAATGCTGCACCATAATTAGTCTCACATATAAACAACAGGTGCAAATTCTGTAATGAATTTGCATTAATGGGGATGGAAGCTCTAAGGTATTCCTACCCAGTGCCCAAGGAATGACCTTGGGACGTGGAGACTCTTAATAATGTGCCCAGGGGGAGGCAGGTGCTGAAGCAGTGGGAGAACCATGCCTGGAACTTGGAGAGGTCACTGCTCATAGGCCCCTTCTGCACTTGGATGGGATTTTGGGGGAACCAGTGGAAATTATTTGTCAGTGTGAGTCCTTTTTTTCCTGACTCTGAGGTCAAAGTTAGGACTGAAAGAGTTTCTCCATTCTCAGTCTTGTTCTTGGGTCTCCCTCCATGGTCCTTGGTCCTCCCACCACTCCCTTATTTATGGTAAGCTAATAAGAATTTATGTTGCATTTTTTTTCATTTTAAACCATGGAAGGGATGGATCAAGTTTAAACTAAGGAGTTTTCAAACCAGTAGTGAACACATGTTGGCTTTTTTATGTGCTGTTTCTGAGATCTGAGATACTTTCTGTGAGACCAAGACCAGCTGGTATTTAACTCAACAGCTTTTGTGCTGATCACGTTTGAGTGTTTCACCATAACATTCTGTGTCACTGTGGGCAAACATGAGATTCAAGACTGGGAATACTCTCCTGAGTGCATTTTTCCCTGTACCCTGGGAGCTCAGCTAATATCTCATAGATCATCTGAGTTCAGGCACCCAACTGGGCTTTTTCAGCCATGGTTTAGGGCTGGTTTGGCTGCAGTGTGTAAGGCCGAGGTGGCCGTGCAGGCAAAGCTTGACTGAACAGTCAGAAGGGAATGGGTAGGATGGAGTCAAGGCAGAGATTATGGAACAGGTTTGGGGATGGGGCCACATGCACAGTCAAGACAGCTCCATGTGAGAAGAACAAGGTGCCTATGGAATTTTCATCTGATGGGAGGTGACACCAAAGTAACACGAGACTCTCAAGACGCTGAGGCACACAGAGGCTTCCGTCATGTCCATCTGACTCTGAATGTGAGGCTGGAGTGGTGGCAGGTGACTGGGACACGTAGTTTCCTCCCATGGTACAAATATGGTCTCTTATGACATTGGGTGTCCCTTGTGGAATTGTCCCTAGGGGAGCGTTGTTTCGGTCACACGGTCACAGCCTACAGGAAGAAATGTCCTCTTTGTGTAAGCACTCAAACATGTCCTCCACTTAATAAGACATTCATTGCTTTTTTATCAGGCTTTATTGGCATCATATTGGTCATGATGGCTGGTGTTGGCATCATGAAATCACAGAATGGTTTGGGTTAGAAAGAACCTTCAAAGACCACCTATTCCAACCTCCCCGCAATGTTCAAGGGCATCTTCAACTGGATCAGGTTGACCAGAGCCAGAGCTCTGTCCAACCAGACCTTGAGTGTTTCCAGGAATGGGGGTATCTCCCACTTCTCTGGACAACCTGCTCCAGTGTCTCACCACACTTAGGATCAAAAATATTTCCCTTCCATCTAGTCTGAGTCTCCTCTCTTCTATTTTAAAACCATTTCCCCATGTCCCATCGCCACGGGCCCTATTAAAGTCTCTCCCCATCTTTCTCATAAGCCTTTAAGCATTGAAGGGCTGCAATATGATCTCCCCAGAGCCTTCTCCAAACAAAACAACCCCAACTCCTTCAGCCTGTACACCTAGGAAAGGTGCTCCAGCCCTCAGATCATGTTTGTGACCTCCTCTGGATCTGCTCTATCAAGTCCATGTCTTCCTTCAAAATAGATATGAACCCTGGAAGGCTGCTGCTAATCAGGATCTTGTAAGAGATATTGAGGAGAAACTGGCATTTATTTATTTACTTATACCATGCCATGATATCTTTGTAAACTTCCATGGTGGTTACATGAATTTGAGAGCTGTGGTACTCTTGCCAGCGGTGAGGAATCTGTCATGGCAGCTCTCCCAGCCTATGATGAAAATAATATTCAAAAGATTTCCTTATCAGAATACACTTCTGATATAGCATGGTATAGCACAGCATATCCTTTTGCCAGTGTATTGTACCTGATTTACCTACTAATAAGAAACTCCTAAAGACCTGAGTAATGTTTTCAGAAGAGTCCAGCTTGGTAGAGAAGATTATTCTAATGCAGACTTTGCGTATGCTCTGAAGATCTGGTTGAGGGAAGCAATCAAGACAATGCCCAAGGCATTTTCTTGAGACGTGCAATTCAGAGCTGAGTCCTGAATTTTAATAGTAAAGGAAGTCCCAGACAAGTAGAAAAGGTCTGTTGACTCATGTGTGGGCTATTTTAGGAATGAAGCCTTTCAATCATATGCCAACACCTGGATCTCATTCCACTGCCAGTGAATCCAGAAAAGACACATTTGAAAATCTCTCCTCACATAAAAATAATTTATGGATTTAAGGTGTTTTCTGGAATTTTATTTATGAAGATGCTAGTGGAAGAAGATGATTCCTGCTGTTCAGTGAGTATTGAATCCCTCTTAGTACTTGTTTAAATACCTATTCCATTTGTGGAGCACTGGAACAGGTTGCCCAGGGAGGTGGTGGATGCCCCATCCCTGGAGACGTTCAAGGCCAGGTTGGANGTCCTTTGGCTTTTATTTACCTTAACCTTTTAGTTTTATAGTAAAAATTGAGCCATGGCAGACAATCAGTAGGTACAAGAAAGGATCATTCTGCTCTGCTTGCTGTCTTTAGACATGACCGAGCACAGTCATGACGTAGCATGGTTGGGCTGCTGTTTTCTGAATCATAGAACCATTGGAGGGTTTGAGTTGCAAAGGATCTCAAAGATCACCCAGTTGCAATGCCCTGCTATGATCAGGAGCACACCCTACCAGCTCAGGGTACCCCAAGCCCAATCCAACCTGGCCACGAACCCTTCCAGGGATCCAGGGTGAGCCACAGCTTCTCTGGGCACCCTGTGCCAGAGCCTCCCCATCCTCACAGGAAAGACTTTGTTGCTAATATCTCATCTAAATCTTCCCTTCTTCAGCCTAAGGCCATCATCCCTACACTACATGTCCTTGTAAAAAAGTCCCTATCGAGTTTTCTTGTTCTGCTGTGCCATGGGACCACATCTGCAGCCCACAAGAGCCTGGCCGAAGGCAGCAGGATCAGGAAACAACCTGGGAAAAGTGATGTAAGAACAACCAAGAGACAAGATATTGTGTTTTGCTTAATGCCAAGTTTTATTGTCTATAAGTCAAGAGAGAAAATGAAGAGTGATCACAAAGGTATCCCAAGTCCCATACACCAAGAAGAGGATTAACAGTCCTGCTGTTATCTAATAGCTCTTATAGAGTGGGTGATATATCCAAGAGCGTTGCAGGTATTCAGTAATTGCAGGACAGAAGGAAGACAGTTGAAGTTTGAAAACAAGAAGAATATCTCTAGGTGTTGACTCCATCATCACGTGAACCCGAGGCAAATGAGCAGGTTTTCATCTCCTTGTGCCTGTTCTTGCTGCACATCAAAGATGGGAGATGGTAAGAGCTGCTTTTGCCACCCAGAGTTGGCTCAACAGCTCTTCTTGAT
>VXBZ01007438.1:13210-24623 GCA_013399135.1 Heliornis fulica | reverse complement strand
GGGGTAATAGCGCTGAATAGGGGGGTAATAACGCTGAATAGGGGGGCAATAGCTCTGAACAGGGGGGTAGCAGGGTGTCTTGCAGCTGTACTTCTGCACAGGCTGCCTCTGGATGGTGTAATGGCAGGAGGGTCCTGAGTCATGGCAGGAGGAGCGGGACTCGTGGCAGGAGGTTTCCCGGCTGTGGCAGGACCTGCGGGAGCACATCTTTCCAGAGGATTGGCAAAGCTGCAAGGAGCAAGAGATCAGTGTGGTGAGAGGAGCCCCAGACTCAGTTCTTACATTCTCCTGTCATATTTATTTTTTAATAATATTTTTCTTGAGTTCCCCAGCAAGTTTCTATCTTTCCTTTTCCTGCCTCTCTCAGACTGAAGGCACCTTCCAATGCAGGGCTTGCCCTGGAAGATGTTGTCTTGAGGTTGGTCTCTGCAAACTGATGACCCCCATGAGCTGTTCTCAACACCCCCATCTCCCTTGTGAAACAGTACAGAGCTGCATTGCCCAAAGATGCCTTTGTGTCCCTTCACAGAACCTTCCTGGTGATCTCCATCCCTCCATCCACCTTTCACCACATCTGCCTCCGAGCGAAGCAGGGATGCGAGCAGAAGGCATTTATCTAACTCCCAGCTCCCAGGAGGTCCATCAACACCTCTGATAGAAGCTTCTTCTCCCTCAGCATGAACAGAAACAACAAATCTGGTCTTACCCTCTTCACCTGCAGGGAGAAATGTCTGGAAGAGAAGGTGAGTGTCTACGGAGGACTGGGCAAGGTGTCTTTTATATGGCTCCGAAAGGTTATCTTGGACATGAGACACCTCTTCACAATGACAACTTAATTGTTTCCACACTCAGTCCCAGAGATGTTTGTGCTGTCCTATCTTTAGTGTTTCCTCTTTGACACTATATATTTTGCCCTGTATGTAATTCCTAATGCACTTCCTATAAGGATTTTGGAAGGCATTTCTTTCCTGGAGACTGACAGTAATCCCATGGGTGTTAATTAGCTTGCAAATGGGAAACTGGGATTGCATCAGTGAGAGAAAGGTCTTTAAGTCCCAGAAATGCTGACTCCTGGGATAGGCCTACAGTTTTCGTGCAGGTGACAGCTCAGGAGTTTAATGTAAGTGTTGTTGAATGCCAAGAGGAAATGGGATTACCAGTTGCAACTCATGGGTATGGCATGGTATGGAAACCTGGTGTGATCTCCTTGGTTGCCTGGCACAGAAAAAAAAAAGACAAAAAAAAAAGAATTCTGATTCTTCAAATGTTCCTTGACTTGCCAGGTGACTTGGTTGACCCCATCAGACTTTTCCACATTCATCAAAGGTTATGTAGTACTTGAGATCTGAGAAAAATGTTTGGCCATGAGCTCTGTGTAAGCTATGAGTACATTAAGTTTTCCTGTTCCTTGGTTTCTCTTTCCTTTCACTGATTTAGTGTACTTAGAATAGTAGAATCTTTACTCTCCTGAGTTGGAAGGGACCCCCAAGGACCATCAAGTCCAACTCCTGGCTCCACACAGCCCAGCCCAGTCAGAGCAGGGCACCGAGCTCATGGTCCAGACACTCCTTGACCTCAGCCCAGCTGGGTGCTGGGCCCACTTCCCTGGGGAGCCTGTCCCAGTGCCCAACCCCCTCCCAGGAAAGAGCCTCTTCCTGACACCCCCCCTGACCCTCCCCTGTCACAGCTTCATGCCCTTCCCTCAGGTTCTGTCCCTGGTCCCCACAGAGAGGAGATCGGCGCCTGCCCCCTCGCTGCCCTCGTCAGGAAGCCTCCGACCGCCATGAGGTCTCCCCTTGGCCTCCTCCTCTCCAGGCTGAACAACCCCAGGGCCTTCAGCCTCTCCTCATAAAACTTCCTCTCCAGAATGCTCCCCATCCTCTTTACCCTCCTCTGGACACTCTCCAATAGTTTTCATGTCCTGTGCCACCCACACCTGTACCCAACATTTTTGACCCGACCTTGCTTGTAGAGATGTACAGAAACAAAGGTACCAGAGAAAGGGGGTGTTTGACCTGAAGCTTGAGCAAACCTTGGGATCTGTAACTAGCAGTGAAATTATGGTCTCTAAACCTGGGGTTATAAGCCCATAACTCATTGACTTTGGACAATGTTACCCATTAGACTAATGTGCTGACTGCCAACAAGAAGCTCTCTCTAAAATATGGGTATCCCACAGCTGTTCTTCAGGCTAGAGACAACATAATTCCTTGTGATGAATTTTGGGCAGAAGATCACACAAATTCCTCAGGGACATTTTGTGACTTGACTATGGGTCTAAAACCACGTGAGGCTGAGATGAAGCCAGTGCTGGTGTAACAGTTCTCTCTTCCTCCATGCTTTGACCTGGAGCATCATAACAACATTCCTCTGAAATCTTTCCACCACCTCTACAGCCTTTCAAAACTTGGGTGTCCTCAGGTTACACCCACTCAAAAAGTGTTTCCAAACCTTTCAAATTCAGATCCTGCTGGGGAAAACATGGTCTTTAAAGGGTTATCATGAGCTGCTTACAATTTTTCAGGGTACTTACGTAAAGGAAGCCCAACCTACAGTGGTGAAATGTAATTTCTAGAGCAATGTGGGGGTTGATACATACTCAGTGATGTTCATCAGTCTTTGGTTTGCAAGCTCTCTGTAATGACCCATTATGGGTTATGTGACATGGACCTTCTGTGGGCTATCACAGAACCCAAAAATATTAGGAGTTGGAAGGGACCTCCAAAGATCATCCAGTCCAACCCCCTGCCAGAGCAAGATCACCTCCATTAAACCACACAGGAATGTGTCCAGTTTGGGCTTGAATGTCTCCAGAGAAGGAAACTCCACAACCTCTCTGGGCAGCCTGGCCCAGGGCTCTGGCACCTCACAGGGAAAGAGTTTCTCCTCATGTTCCCATGGAACCTCCTCTGCTCCAGCTTGGACCCATCGCCCCTTGTCCTGTCCCTGGCCATCCCTGAGAAGAGCCTGGCTCCATCCTCCTGACACTCACCCTTTGCATATTTATAGATATGAATGAGGTGACCCCTCAGTCTCCTCCAGGCTCCAGAGCCCCAGCTCCCTCAGCCTGTCCTCAGCAGGAAGGTGTCCCACTCCCTTCATCACCTTGGTGTCCCTGTGCTGGGCTCTTCCAAGGAGTTCTGTGTCATTCTGGCACTGAGAGGCCCAGAACTGAACACAATACTCCAGGTGGGGTCTCCCCAGGTCAGAGCAGAGGGGGAGAAGGACCTCTCTTGACTTAACCCATTTCTCTACTGTCAGGTATATACTAATGAAAAGCAACACTGGAGCATGAGGAAGAAGGTTGTTGCTCCTGTTTACAGAAGCTCAGAGGTATTAAGATATTAGAAAATATTCACATGACCAAGTTCTGAATTTGAGCTTGGTGTAAGTTATCACATATATCAAGTAGGAACCATGAGGTGGAAGAGTTTTTGGAAATAGAAGAGTTTTTCCTCTTCCATTTAATGAGATGCTTGTCTCTGAAATAGAGGAAATAGAGGAGTTTGCATTCAGTTGTCTTTGATCTTGTAATTTTCAAAATAACAGGACAAAAACATATGTAGAGCAGCTCATTGTCTGGGGTAAGCAGGGGAAGCTTAATTTTACTCAGCTTTTTAGGTCCATTTAGATTTTTGGTAGTTGAGAAATTTTTACACTAGAAATATGTCTGTTTTCTTCTGAAATGAACCTGGGAATTGTTACTGGTCACCAGCTACTGAGGTATTTTTTTAACTATAGGGAAATTGGACTGAAAAATACAGGGGGGAAAAAAAATCTAAAGGAAAAAGTGAATAAAGAAATTGAAAGGCAATGCAGGTCTCATGAATTTTTGCAAGATTTATTGTTTCCCACACCCAGATGACTCTGAAACAGAAGTTTACAGCACAGAAAGATTCCCAACAGTAATTATACACTGAATAATTAGAAAGGACATATTCTGAATAATTAGAAAGAACGACACCTTCAATGATAATTAGGGGAACACTTCATTCAGACCAGTGGTGAGGCACATGGCAGAGACCCAAGGATTTCAGTGAGGATGAGATGGTCAGTGGCCACGACATCCAAGGGAGGAGCAAGCCTATGGGTCCTCATGCCAGGGCTGGATCCTGATGCACTAGTACTTGGGGCACTTTGGTGGCAGCTTGCAGATGTTCTTGGTGTACTGGGGACAGTAGGGTGGCACAGGGGGGCAATAGCGCTGCACAGGGGGGCAGCAGGGCTGGACAGGGGGGCAGTAGGTGTACTTCTGCACAGGCTGCCTCTGGATGGTGTAATGGCAGGAGGGTCCTGAGTCATGGCAGGAGGAGCGGGATCCGTGGCAGGAAGAGCGGGATCCATGGCAGGAGGAGTCGTAGTCATGGCAAGACCCACGAGAGCACATCTTTCTGGAGTATTGGCAGAGCTGTAGAGAGGGGGAAAAAAATGACCATCAAGCTGGAGTAGCTGCCCCACTGGTGTGTTTTTTATTCATTTTTCAAGGCCATGACTCATAGGATCACAGAATGGTGTTGGAAAGGGCCTCAAAGATTATCTAGTCCACCCCCCCCATGCCATTTGCAAGGACACCTTCTCTAGAGCAGGTTGACTTCTGTGATTTCTTTGGCTCTTTTTCTGCTGTGGTCTAGGAAATTTTGGTTTCCTCTGTTTTGTAGCATGTGCAATAACTTGACCCTGAAATTGATGTTGCCCTCTGTTTTGAGGGATGCTCAATGATGATCCAGCTCTAATGAGAATTTCCCTACCCAGATGCTACTGTTGGCTTTCTAAGGTAGAAAACACATCTTTAACATCACAACTGAGATAATTCTCCCTCCATTATCAACTAGTTTGGAAATTAATTCCTCAATGGTTCACAAAGATTATGTCTCTGCAGATCTGGCCTTTCAATTACTCCTATTCCTTTGCCATCCCATCTGCTATGAGCAAACCATGAGAAGCCTTTGCATAGCTTTCTTACACTTACCAGCCACCCAGTCACCAAAAATAAGTAAATTCTAAGACAAAGGCAAGGTCTGAATGCAGAACTCCTCAGCTAGATTTCCCATGCAACCTTCTGCTGCTCAATAGTAAATAATATAATGCAACTTACCCTTCGTTGGAGCAAGTGAGAGGAAGAGCACTGAGAGCTGATGCTGAATGAGGAGGAACTGGGGATGGCAAACTTTTATATCATCCAAAGGGATGTCCAAGGAATTATGCACCTGTAATGCCAGCAATTAATTAACTCGTCACGTTCATATCTATCTTCTGTGTCTAGTTTTTAGCATTTCCGATTTGGCACAGTCAGGAAAATCAATTATGGCCTTTTCCTTAACATGGTAATAGCAATGAATTACCCAATCTGCTTTATAAGGGAATTTTGAAGGCAGTTGCATATTTACATATTAAACCCTAACCTAACCCTGGAGTTATTAAGTGATTTGTCGTTGGGCAACCAGGGTTGCATCAACGTGCAATTCAAAAGTGTTGACTCCTACCCTGCATGCTGCCCCTTGGTCTTCATGGCAGACTCATATTTTGATTGATATGTTGTTTTTTTTTTTTTTTATTCATGACACAAGGGACTGTAATTAACAGCCACAACTCACATGGACTCTACTTAGAGGGAAGTCCTGCTGACAGCTCAAACGCACCGAACGCCTCAACACCGGAGATGACGCTGAGGGGACGTCCCCAATTCCAACTTTTTCATTCCCTTTGTGAGTGCACCAGCCATCAGCTGGTTTCACCTTGTGCTATCATCTTATCCTGTTTACATCCCTCCTAGAAGGGGATTTCAAACCCTAAGCAGGAAGGATTTGTGCTGGGAAGATACCTCCTATCAGCATCCTGTTTTCAGATCCTTAATTGCTTCAGGCTCTGATCTTACATAAACAATTTTGTAATTTTTACTTGCTGCAGTGTTTCACTATTTAAAGTTTCTTTCACAGCAACCCAAGACTTTAATTTAGGACAGCGAAATGGGTCGTTATTCCTTTCCTGTGATTTTTATCCAGGCGTGTGCCTGGAGCATCTCATGGATCAGTCCTGATGCACCTACATCAAAGAGGGTCCTAAAAGTTGTTTATTGAGTTCAGAAAGAAGCAGATATTCCTCCTGAGATGGTCTTCATAGCTTTCAAGGTTTATTTTCATGTCACATTTGGTGGAAAAGAAACACTGCTACTCTGTCTATAGCTTTGTGAGAAGTTAATTCCTTCTGATTTGGAAAATAACTCGCAGGAAATCAGGATTTCATGTTCTGGTTGGGATTATTTTAATTTATTTTTCAAGGCTGTTATTCATAGAATAACAGACTGGTTTGGGTTGGAAGGAACCTCAAAGATCATCTCGTCCCACTCCCCCTGCCATGGGCAGGGACATCTTCACCAGACCAGGTTGCCCAAAGCCTCATCCAACCTGGCCTTGAACCCTGCCAGGATGTGGCTTCCACAACCCCTCTGGGCACCCTGTGCCAGGGCCTCCCCACCCTCAAAGTAAAGAATTTCTTCCTAATTTCTTCCTAACCCTGCCCTCTTTCAGCTCAAAGCCATTTCCCCTTGTCCTTCCCTACTCAGAAAGAATCACAATTCAGAAAGAAGGAAAGAAAACCCTTTAAAAATGCCTTTTAAAACCCAAACCTTGTTTAGGAAATCACCACTTCTCTGAAAAACACTGTGAGTTGTAACGTAGAAACGGTTTATTTGGGTGAATGAAGTGGTACTTTGGGGAAAAAGACACTTGTGTCAGTCCTCTGTGATGTGGGGTGCATTCATCTCACCCCTCTCCAGCTGCTCAGAGTTAATGACATAAGCTGAAGGTCGTTGTTGAGCTCTTTGTGATGCTGAGAAACAGGCACCTGCAGCAGGAAGCTGAGCAATCCTGTTCCAGAAGAGATGTCTCAGCTGAACGACCAGGGAGATAAGGATTGACTTAGGTTGTGAAAACCAGAGTGAGGTTTCACATTTATTATTCAGTGTGTGCAATTTTCAATGAAAACTGGAGTTGGAAGCTCAGTGAAAGAAGGAGATGATCTCTATCTGCTTTATTAGACACCTCAAACTGTACATCTGAGTCAGGGGAACAAATGAAGTATGAGAGGAGGGAACTGAGCAAGACAAAGGATAAATAGCATCCAGATGAGCTCTCTGTGCTGTCCATAAAAGTATCTGTGTTCTAGATTGACAGGTTTTCATTCCTTTGGAAACTTTAGGATTTGGGTATAAGTTTGAGAAGGAAAGAAGAAGGAGGAGCAGTGACTAAGAAGTCAGAGGTAAAGGTAATTCTCAAGTGAGGAGGTTAAAGAATAAATTGTAAACTTTTTCTGGTTTTGGAAATGAAATTTTATTGTCTCATCTGCATGTTTTGGAGGTTAACACATAGGTAAGCAAAAATCATTCCCAGCTTTTTGGAAAAGACCATAAGCTGTGTCTTTATGCTAAATTAATACAGATCAGTGTTAAATTTTGAAGAAAATTCTGAGGTATTCAAAGATTGATGCAGACCAAAAATGGGGAGAAGCAGTGATTGAAGCTTTGGGCATCAAGAGCATCCAAGGGATGAGCTGGTGGGTCCTGGTGCTGGGGCTGGATCCTGATGTTAGTACTTGGGGAAGGTCGATGGCAGCTTGCAGATGTTCTTGGTGTATTGAGGGCAGTAGCGCTGCACAGGAGGGCAGCAAGGCTGGACAGGGGGGCAATAGCGTTGCACCGGGGGGCAATAGGTCTGAACAGGGGGGCAGTAGGACTGGACAGGGGGGCAGTAGTTGTACTTCTGCACTGGCTGCCTCTGGATGGTGTAATGGCAGGAGGGTCCTGAGGGATGGCAGGAGGGGGGGGNGAGCGGGACTCGTGGCAGGAGGTTTCCCGGCTGTGGCAGGACCCGCGGGAGCACATCTTTCAGGAGGATCAGCAGAACTGTTGGGGGGGGGGGAAAGAAACAGTCATGGTGGTCAGCAGCCCCAGGGCACACACCCACATTCCTGAATTTGCTCTGGAGTTCCCCATTTTCTTCCTAATTTCTAGTTCCCCAGGGATGAGAAAGTGATCCAATGCTGGCATGGTGAGGTGGTTTATATTCCTCAGCAAAACCACAACCTTTTACAGATGCAATTCCCTTTGCAGAGAAAAACTACTCAAAGCATCCACTGTCTACATGCAGCCCCAGACCCTCCAGTGCCTTCTGCTCAAAAACCTTGAAACTTCTCTACCACAGAGTCCTCTGACTGTCCTGTCTCTGTGTCTTCGTGTTACTTTGCTTCAGCTTGAGCCTCTGCCTACGCTTAAATCCCGCTCGTCCTTCCCATGGATAAAACAGCTCTTGTGGATAACAAGAACTTGGTCTCTTGTATGACCAAAGTCCAGAGGTGAGGAGTGATTAGCATACTCCAACTCTACCAAAGCCTCTATGGAAACAGCTGGATTCATTGAGAGAAGCAGAAAGGTTGGACTTACCCCTTCTTCAACAGGAACAGAGGAGTGTAGGAGCAGAGAAGCGAATGAAGGGAACCGGGATGAGAGACCTTTTATACCCTTCCAAAGGGTTATCTGGGACATGAGACATCTCTTGGCAAGTGTAACCTAATTACACATCCCAGCCCATTTCTATCCGCTGTGTTCAGCTTCTGACATTTCCCCTTTGATGCACTGTGCTTGTAGCACTGTAATTGTCCCATGGGTTATTAATAGCACCCTAATTCCTTCACCTCCCTATGAAGGAGATTGGAAGGTATTTCACACAAAGTGACGCCAGTGTGGAAGAAACTAATGGACCTGGTCATGGACAGCAGGTAATGGTCATGGACATCTCTTCAAGTGGAAGAGATGTGTGTCATTCAGAGGTTCCAATGCCTCAGAATGTGCTGGGATGTCACATGGATCATGAGACAAATGTGAGCACACCTCAGTGTGAAAGAAAAATGATTGCTGATGGTAACTCGTGATGCTTAGGGCAGGAATATTCTAGATGAATTGCCCAATGGAACTGGATATTTTACTGAGAGATTGGTCAATGAAAGATGTCATTGATAAAGTCAACCTGTCTACATGGCCTATCAAAGATTTCTTTTATTCTTGCTGTAGATGCTGTTTTGGTCCAACTCTGCCATGTGGTGATGATGAGATAACAAAGCCTGGAGCAGAATGGTTGGAGGTGAACAAACCAGCCTGCCTCCCATCCACACTCCAGCCACTGTAGTTATTTTCTGTTCCTATTTTTTTTCTGTCCTTCTTAAATGTGCTCCTAAATTTTGTCCCTAAATACAACCTGTCTTTAGTTTCCTTTCTGGAAACTTTTAGCACTTGAGTTGTGAGAAGATTGACCATGTGCCTGGCTCCAGATAGAGGTTTGAGATCTTTAATTTCACGTGGAAGTTGAAAACGATATTTGGACTTAGATGGGACACGGTGCTGGAATTTCAGGATATTTCTGCAGGTCCTATGGATCCCTGCATTAGAGAGGGACATAGCTCAAGAAAAAAATTAACAAAGCAGCTCAATGTGGTGGAGGTAAATGCTTCTGAGCCTGGATTTTCCCGTGAATCACAGATGAACTTCAGTCTTCCCTTCCGTGTCTGCGTACAGGTCATGCCCATCTAATTATGTTTTCTTGTCCCATAAAAGGCAAGAATGTGTCAACACCAGGATGGTACTGTGGATTAGGCATCAGGGACAATTGATTTTGGGTGATGCTCTACTGACTCACTGGGTTCCCTCAAACAGGTCCATTCAGTATCACAACGTATGGAGTGATCCTATAAGTACTTTGCTAAGCCAGATTTTATTTAGGCCGTAGTTAGGCAGCACCCTGAGAGATCTTTGATTGTGTATGGGACAAACCTGCTGTCACAGAGAGAAGATTGTGAAAAATGAATTAATATTGCATCAAATGTAAATATCAGGAACAGAGGGGAGCAAACAAAGTCTGCTGTGGTCACAGGAGAGCAAAGCCCCCATTATGGCCAGGCAGAGAGAGTTGGGGTTGTTCAGCCTGGAGAAGACAAGGTTGAGGCCTCCCAGTCCCTGAAGGGGCCTATAAGAAAGCTGGGGAGGGACTTTTTAGAAGGGCCTGGAGTGACAGGGAGAGGGAGAATGGTTTTGAATCAGAAGGGGGTAGATTTAAGTTGGATATGAGGAAGAAATTCTTCCTTCTGAGGTGGGAGGGGACACCAAGGTGATGAAGGGCGTGGGACACCTTCCTGATGAGGACAGGCTGGGGGAGATANTGGAACAGGCTGCCCAGAGAGGTTGTGGAGTCTCCTTCTCTGGAGACATTCAAGCCCAACCTGGACATGTTCCTGTGTGGTTTAATGGAAGTGACCCTGCTGGGGCAAGGGGTTGGGCTGGAGGATCTCTGGAGGTCCCTTCCAACTCCTGACATTCTGTGACTCTGTGATTCTGTGAAATGACATGTTCTTCTGGGAGGGAACCCTTCTTCAACTTGAACTCAACCTGGTCTTACCCAGCAGGCTCCTGGCCAGATACCCTGCCCACACCCCTGCTCTGTGCCTACGGCACAGGCTGCACCCGTGGCAGAGGCTCATGCTGGGGTGGCCACGACTATTGGCACTGTGGCTACTGCCTCTGTCTGCCCCGACCAGCACCGTGCTGGGGAGCAGATCCTCCAGCTGTGCAGGGGGGTGATGTTCAGCTCTGAGGAGTGGGGGGGTCTGCCACTGCTATGGGGTGTGCCAGGAGAGGTGTCACTGGGGATGATATGATTAATGGGTGGTCAGATTGTACGGGAGCCTCGCTGGGAGTGCTCTGGGCCTCTCACCTTGCTGCCTGCAGCCATGATGGCACAGCTACAAGTGCTGTGTAGGAACCCAGCTCCTGTTCAGTGCTGAGAAATGTGCTCTGCAGGCAGGGCCTCCTTGACTCTCACTTGTCTCATGGTCCACTTGGGTTCATGAGAAAAAGTGGAGGGTTGGACTGTGGAGGCCAACCATGCTGAGAGGGATTTGGGGGTCTTGGTTGACAGCAAGTTACCCATGACCCAGCCAGGAGGGCCAACCATACCCTGGGGTGCATCCAGCATGGCATGGCCAGCTGGGACAGGGACGGGACTGTCCCTCTCTGCTCTGCTCTGGGGTGGCCTCACCTTGAGCTCTGGGGCAGGTTTGGGTGTCACAAGAGAGGAGTGACAAGAAACTATTGGAGAGTGTCCAGAGGAGGGGAATGAGGATTGGGAACATTCTGGAGGGGAAACCTTATGAGGAGAGGCTGAAGGCCCTGGGGTTGTTCAGCCTGGAGAAGAGGAGGCTGGGGGAGACCTCGTGGTGGTTGGGGGCTTCCTGACGAGGGGCAGCGAGGGGGCAGGCGCCGATCTCCTCTCTGTGGGGACCAGGGACAGAACCCGAGGGAAGGGCATGAAGCTGTGACAGGGGAGGGTCAGGCTGGGTGTCAGGAAGAGGCTCTTTCCTGAGAGGGGGT